>BMAW01023398.1:0-43820 GCA_019974015.1 Nephila pilipes | reverse complement strand
CTTGATAACTCTCATTTAGCTAATATACGTTGCCAATCTTAAAGGCGTGTAACTGTATTGATCCCTCTTATTATGACCAAGTTTGAAATTTAGTAATGTTATTTTAATTATCCAAAACCAAGCCGAAAAGATAAAACAAGTCTCCAAACTAATAGTGAACCCCGCTATTTGTGACCGTCAATTCTGCAAAGATCAACCCATCAGAAAGTTAAAAACAAGCAAAAAATCATAAATGCATACATATACATATTAGTAACATGATTTTACCATACATACATACGGATCTTTACTACATAGGTATGATTTTACCATACATATTACATACAGATTTTCATCATACATACATATGATTCTTTTACTTCATATTACATACATATACGATCTACTGCTATTATTGGTTGTTATATTATTGCTGTTATTATACACATATACATACATATACATCATAAGATCTTTTGTCACATACATACATATACACTCATCATACATATATTGAAGGCTATTACATACATACATACATATAATTTTACCATACATACACACACATATATTATTAATTTTACCATACATACACATACATGTTACATACACCTTTTACTTATATATATATATATATATATATATATTAATATATTTATATATATTTTACTATATATATATTATATATATATGAGTATATATATAATGGCTTAATTTTACAATATATATATATATATACTATTTATTACTATATATAGTTTTTACTATATATATATTTACTATATAATATATATATATAATCAATTATATACTATATTTTATTATATATTTGATATTATATATATATACTATATTTATATTTTTATATATAACCCTCAATGACCGGACTAACATTGAAACAACATTTTTTTGCAAATTTTTTATTCATCAACATAACACCTTTGTTAATCAATTTAGGGTGATCAATCGTTCCAACGCTTTTCCAAATACTTTTTTTCCCAAAAATTTTTTTTTTTTCGCAAAGAAATCTTTTGCTGGAGTAAAGCGATGAAACAGCTTTGAATCATCGACTCGTTCTGCTTTTGTTCCATCGATCGCAATCACGGCACTCCACTTGAAAAACCTTTCACTTCACTCAAAAAACCTTTTCATAACTACACTCCATATGATATCTGTAGTCATCCAGCACCCACGCTCATTTTACGGATTTTCACGCCATTATAATTTCTGTCACTTCACACATTTCTCCGGTAAATTCGGCTTCACAGGTTCACCGGAGTTGTTCCATGTCATTTGTGTCGGTACGACCACGTTAAACCGGCAACCACCGACAAATGGTTGCTTTGATGGACAAGAGTCCGGTAACATTTTCATCCATTGTTTCGCTTAAAATCGGTGTTTTTTTACCCATAAAAAACAATGTTTTATCTAGAACACGAAACTCGTTTTTCTTCATTTTAACAAACTACAAAAACGACTTTTACTCCAACTCGATAACTCAGCTGTATTCTGGCAACTGATCGACTTAAAATTTTGACATCGTTTCAAGCAAAGGTTAGTACTTCTAGAAAGACTTGGTTACTGGTTTACTACATGAGCATTCTGAGTTAGTCTCGAGTTATTGATTGATGTGTTATATATATATATATATATATATATATAAGGAATTACTACTGACTGACTCCATCATGAGATCTTTAAACTAAGCAACCAATTATTGAAAATTCTAGCATAGTTGTATCAGTTTTGCGTATGTAGATGCTCTCAATAAGAACGGATTTTACGAGTCTTATCCAAAATGTAATTTTCATCCGTTAATCTACTTGTATTCACATCGAGTTATGTTATTTTTTGGTGACTTTATCTGCAAATTGATATGACCGAGCCAAACGAATAGATGTCATGTGTATACTGTTTATTATCACCAACTAAGCTTACAGTGAGATTTGTTGTGTGAAATGGAAAAATACCAAATAATTAGTATTGAAGGGCTGAAGGAGGATTGGCAAGATTTGGGCCATCTTATGTGAAATTCTCACTGGTCAAAAAAATAGGAAAACGTCATTATTTAGCAATAGATAAAAATGAGTTTTGGAAACCCCAATCGTGGTGAAATGTGTAATTTGATTCCAAAACTTAGCAGTGATTTTAAAAAATACTAAAAATGGTGACTTCTGTTGGAGTACGCACACGCAAGACATTATAATAGAAGATAATATATATATATATCATATATAGTATGTGATACCACCTAGAGAAGTTCCGATAACAAGTTATTAGGGATAATCAATTTCTTAATTAAATCTAGATTATCATTATCGTTTAAAATCGAAAATTCTCTCTGATATTGCTAAGCTATAGTTCTCAAAAAATACATAATATCATCTCCCAGCAATGAAGCGTGCTGATATCAACTCAGTTTATATATATATATATATATATATATAATATATATATATATACATATAAATAAAGATTATATATATAATATATATATATATATTCATACATATACATTTAATATTATATTATATATATATACAATATATTACATTATATAGACATATATTAATACACATATATATATATATATATATACATCATGACTCCATACATCATAGTATGGTTATTGCTACAATATCATATATTACCTATAAACTATATATATTCATACACCATATAATATGATATAGCAAGGGAAAGGGAGAGAGAGAGGGCCAGTCAATACAATTATCTGAAAATCGACAAAGCACAGAATGCATTTTAATAATTATTGTTTCATTAATCGGTAATTAAAAAGAAGAACATCAAAAAATAGTTAAATTATATTTTATAGAAAACATTTTGGCGAGCACAACAATTGTAAATGAGGAATAAAGGAAATGAAAGCAATGAGTCTTTGAACAGTATTTTTTTACCATCTTTCTCAAAATCATTTTGTCACCATATGAATAAATTAACAATACGAAAAATGCCACATAGGCTGTTAGCGTTTTCAAACTCTTTATAAGTGAAAAATAAAATATAAAGAATAGACTGCATATTGAATCAATTTAACGATTAGCCCATTTTCAACTCATAAGGTATATTTATTAGCTCTTTCAGTGTCTATAGAATTCTTGAAAAATCTTGTAAAATTTAAACTTTCATGTTTTCTCTGAAAAGGATGAATATCATGGTTAAAACAACAAAAGAAAATTAAACTTAAATATCATTTCAGGAAGTGGCAAATTTTAATTTTAATATCAAAAAAATAACTAAAAGAAGCTAACATAAAATATGTGTTATAAATAAATGCATATAATTTAGTTAATTAACCCCTTCATATGAAATTATATAATGTTCCAATACTCTATTCAATTACCTTGATTCTCCATCATTACTGTGAAACCTTAGTATGAATGTAATCTTAACATTTTCGCAACGATATTCAAATGAGGTATAAGCACCTTTAAAAAATAAATAAATAAAAATTCGTAACAAAAATTTCAATGTTCATTATTTTGACATTCTATATCATGTACCCCTCGTCAGTGCTGTATATATTAGTTATTTGTATATTTGTTATATTCCATTCATCAATGTTTATTATTAATCTTTAATAACAGTGGAGTGGTGGCTTACTGAGAATAGGCAATGCAATAAAAAAAGATAGTATCTATTTTAATGGCCAGAAATAATTACATTTTCAATACTGAACATGGTATAGTTGATTCTTAATATTTTATCGTCTTGTTTTAAATTTAAGATTGTTTACAAAAATTTCAATTTTACGTAGAATCATTTGTTACTTTCATTTATTTATTTTTATTTTACTTTATTTATTTATTGCATTATTTTGCTAAACAGCTTTAAGGATTTGATAGTGACAAGAGAGGCATTATAGTAAACAATTGAAAGTGATATTCATGAAAAGATAATCAATTTTATTCGTAGAAATTTAAAATAAATCGAAGGTGGAATTATCAGTAAAAAATAATAGGCATTTTATATTTACAAAAGCTCAACAGACAACAGTAGTTTTCTCCGGAATGGCCGTAGGCGATGTCCAGTAAGTAGTGGACTCCTGCCCTTTACTCCATCTTATTTTTGCTTTTCCATGGGTGGTTAGCCTTTTCTTTCGACTCTGTTGATATTTTACTATGTATGCATTCTAAGCATTTAATATTTACTGTAGAATCACATTTTCATGTATATACAAGGAGGTATTTATTGAAACTAATTTTCCCACTAGTGGGACGGTTACAATGGGTACCTGCAGGATTTATTATTTCTGAAAAGACCCTCTACTATTTCCAAAGAACCTTCAACCCTTTCACAAAGCAGTTCGAATAAAAGTGATATAAAAGGGTTTGTAGATTTTTTAACCAACACAAGAATAGTATAAATTTATAGGGCTACACTCACAGATTATAAATCAATTTCAAATGATTACTGTTTTGTAATTTGAAACTCGGAGCGTTTTTTCTTCCACGTAGAACTATTTGAAAATCACCACAATTTGGTTAAGGAGTACACAACTAAACGGTGGTTATTCATGTGCTACAATTATAATATTCAGGTGTTTTTTTTATCTTTATCATGAAAAAGCTATCATTGAATGCTATCAAATAACAAGGAGAGTAAAAACTTAAAAAACTAACACCTATTAATGTGGTAAAGTAATTTGACATGAAAGAGTTTTCCTAAAAAAACGTCGTATTAAAGAATTTTGAGATGAAAATAATAAAATCGTGATTACTGCGAAATGATATCTTTCCTTCTTCTCATATCTCGAAAATCTACATAAAATTGGTATTTATTACGCAAAAAGAAAATGTATAAAAATATTTTATCGTTTTAAAATGAATTTATGAATGATATAAAAATTTGAAAAATTAGATTGGTCGAGGAAAATATAATATCCATCAACAAACAAACATTTTATAAAAAAAAAAAAAAAAATTTTTAATAGAGTTTATTTTACGAACAAGAATAGAATATTTCTTATATGAGGGAATTATAGCAAATTAAGTTTTTTTAAAGTTTTTATTGCAGTAGGGTTCTAAATTTATGGAACTACAGCTCATCAGGATTTTAGTGATTTTGCAGGATTTGAAACCATTTAATATACAACGAGTTTTTTAAATATAATTTATCGTAACTTCTTCCATTTTTTTTTGTATTTTAATCTTGTTCATCTTTAGATCATAGAAAACGTAATAACACTATAAAAATAAGTCAAAATATTTTATAAGTGATATTTTTCGACATGAAAATGCTGAAAATAAAGCTAAAAACTTCATTTCAAAGTAGAATAGCAACCTTCAATTGTTGCTTTAAGCTAATGATAAATTATGCAAAGAGAAGTTTTTTTTCAATTGATTATTGATTCTTTTTAGGCTTGTCCGCCTGATGAATACAGCCATTTTGATTGTGGAATTACTTGCATTGACTTAGTTTGAATGGCTGAATCATTTACCATTTTACAAAAATGCATTCCAAGCAGCAAAAATTCTTATGAATTACTTTTTCGCACCGACTTTTAAAATATTTTAAAGAAGAAAACTGCTAACGAATGCAACATAAGAATACAGCGGCAAACATGTTCCGATGATCACTTTCACCTGTCTAACTCACGCTTCCCGCTAGAGGCAGCGCTCAGAGAGCAGTAATAAACGAAATCTTCTTGAACCTTGACATGAACAAGCGAGAGAGACGTTTTGCTTTTGTACCTGTGTTGTGTCTTGAGTAGTTGTACGTAGCTAGTTGAAGTACTAATTTTACAGGCAGTTGGAGTCTCATTTGCGATAGATGATGAGTATTATTACACAACTAAAAGAATAAAAACACCAGCTCCTCGAATTAGGCACAGAAAAGGTATGTCAAATTTGATAGTTCTTAATGAGTATTATTGACATACCCGATTCTGAAAACAGAAACTTAATTTAATATTAATTTGTTTTTTTGTTTCTTGACATGGCATCCTGCAGGGATTAGACTTGTGTTTCTTAAAATTCTGAAGATACATAGTAAGAGATTGAAGTGATATATTTTGAATATATTTTGATTATCTATTTGATAAATTTGATAGTCTGGCAATAAAATGGCCAACGGAAAACTCTGAATCAATTCAGTTATGCAAAAAAAGAAAACGCAGCAATACAAGAACGTCAGTTGGCTAAACTTATTTCTAAAAATTGAATTAGAAATTCAAAACTCGAAGTAACTGCTGAGAGATGAAATTGAACTCTTATATACACATAAAATGATAAAAAATGATTCTCTCAAATTATCTGATTCTGATATGGAAAGGTTATTGAAACCTGAGGATCTGGATAAAGAATTGTAATCATGAAGAATTCCGTGAAACAATTGTACGTGGAGATTCAGAGCAAATAAATATTTGCGAAGTTTGAATCACTAAAAGATATTCACGATCCTCCCAATCCTCCATATTCATAGAAAACGAGTGTTAAAACATCAAATAATCAACGTCAAATCCAGAAAATACTATCCTAAAAATTTTCTGGTAATATATGAATGGTTACTATTTTGAACCTCCTTACGAAAACGCGATACATCAATAATGCCTTTAGACGATGTTATAAATTTAATGGTTTAAAAGCCATTTAACTGGAACAGCTGGAAACTATCGGCGGTTTCTTCTAATTTCACGAAAATTATAAGCTAAAAGCTGTTTATTTCAGAATAGAACAAGATTCGGTAGAAAAGAAAGCTCAATAAACACCCATATGAGCCAAGTTATTAGTAAATTTCCCACTTAAGCATTCAAAGACGTAAAAAGTTTGGCAACTATTTTGATAAAAATTCAAGATTCATATTAGAAGTTGAATCATTAGGCATCGCATATCAGATACTTTGTTACTTTATTATTCCCAAGTAATTCTAAAAGCACTGCAAAATGATATAGTATTTGAATTTTCATAAAGATTCGGAGGAGAATATTGCGTACATGATTTAATAATGAATTTTTAACAAGCAGATTATTCGAGAAAGTAAAAAGACGGAGTTATATTTAAAAAAGAGATTCCTACGCATCTCATATCCCACGAAGTGTTAATATCCCGTGAGTTGCAAAAGCGAAACCAAGTTTAGAGGGAAGGAGCAGCAGATGTCAGTCAGTATTGTTATAAGCTTTCCGCAGCGAAATCTGATGTTGTTCTGTGAAGACTCATCTCACACTAGCTATATTGCGAATTGGGTGAAAAGTTACCGCTCGAACAGTGCAAATCGATGTTGCTTAAAAAAGTTTTTTGGTTTTTCGCTGTATCAAACCGACACATAGTTCTTTTTGCAAAACAAAGTAAAATGTATCGATTTGGGGAAAAGTACGCTGATATTATAAGTTACAAAGAATAAACATTTAAAAAACAATAGGATTTTGAACACTAGTGAATAAATGTCTAGAATTACTTCAGACTTTAGTTTATATTAAGAATAATGATTGAAGGTTAATTATATGCGCGGATATATACAATTTATCGGATGAGTTAACGTACTTTTTTCGGGAATCGAACATGAAAAATCAAAAAGTAATTTTAATGTTGACTATTGTGATGAAGTTTAATAAAAAATTGTGCTCCTTCCGTAAGTGAATGTTGAAACAAAGATCTATTAATGATGCTTAATGAAATCCGTTTTATAAATTCTATGATAATTGCTGATAGATAGTAGGAAAGTTAACGGAATGAACATTCAGAGGTTTTTGCCGACCATCTTAGGGTGGCTATATGTAAATTTTAAAGCCCCATCTCAATAGCTGTTAGTAGTCACATAAAGAAAACCGATCGGAGTTGTAAGAGAGCATATAGAGAAGTAAACCAAATAAATTGTAACCGCGTTGACATTTGCAAAGGGAATACGTTAGATAGATCTTACTTAATAAAGGCCAAAAGTCGTGCAGTGTGAATCCTGAATCATGTTGCTATAATGGAATATCAGAAAGTTTTAATCGATAAAGAGCATATATATTGAAAATATTAATCTTGTCAAACAAATTTCTGAGAAGGCATAGTACATTACTGCAATTAGATAGTTTTAAAGAATAAGAACAAGAGTTCCTCCAGTAAGAGCCGCTTAATGGGATTGCTACGCCAAAGTACGTCGCGCGTAATGGTTGCGTGGCGTCTACACAGTGTTTCGCTGGCAACGCTTTGTGACGGGCCTTCGCGACTCTTAGCTCAGCAAGCTGCGCTGAGTTTGCAGTTCGGTTAAATTGCAGCGATTCGCGCGGACGTAGGGCGTATCTTTCCGCCTGCAGGTGATGGAGCGATTGTACAAGCAAACCGGTAAGCTGTACCTGTAGCGTACAAGAGCTATGTACCGGTTTTGAGGCTTTAAGCTTGCAGCAGCGGATCACATTTGTTTCTTGTGCACTGAGGGTGTAAAAGCAGCAGGACGAGTTTGGTTGGTAACCAAGGATACCAGAAAGGAAAAGTTCGTCTGGGGACATGTTTTCCATGGGCATTGCCATAAATACATTAAATTGCTTGATGGCGGGATTCTGGGATAAATACCTGAAGGCATGCCCTTACAAATGGTAACAATGGGTCACGGGTAGCCCTTTGAAGTTGTACGGTACAGCAAGCCAAATCTGTGCTTTTGACACCAAAGACACGTTTGTTTATACGCAGTTGGAAGCTGTATGAGCTGCGTGAGTTGCGAGCATAAAGCAATGTCGTACCCAAGCGACAAGGTTCTGATACACTCTAAATTCATCCAGACTCGGATACTCTAAGTACATCAAGATTGACTGGATACTCTGAGAATCATCCAGAAGGATCTGGACGTTCCTGACTTGCCCCTTGTGCTGCCAAGAGCGGACGGATAGTCTTCCACCATCCAGATTCGTCTATAAGAGTGTTGAGTTCTCATGGTTCTTGTGTCCAAAACTCAACAGGGGAGGTTCTGGAACTGAATACTTTCCCATCTGAAACCACGTGACTCTGCCAGGGACGCTGTTGTTTGGAGGAGCAGCGTCAAAACAGAACAATTTCTGAACTTAACGGCTGAACTAAGAACGAGAGAGAACGCTGCTTTCTTTATGTAACTAGTGTTCTTCTGTAGTGATGTGTAACCGTAGTACTATGTAATGTATAATTTTATTTGACAGAAAAGTGAGAGTCTTATTTTGAATAGATGAGTGAGTTTATTTTCATCATATCAAAGAATTAAAAAACACCAGCTCTCTGAACGAACAGAAAAGTGTATGTCACATTTGATATTCTTAACTGAGCAATTATTGACATACCTACTCTGAAAAAAACGAGAAACTAATTCTATAATTGTTTTTTTTGTTTCTTGACATATATTTAAAAATCGGAGGAAAAAGTAATCCACAAAATTCTTCATTATTTCTTTTAAATGCACTCTTTATTGCATTCAAACCTGATCAAATAGTAAAGATGTGAGAATTAAATTCGAAATCTATAGGATTAACATTACGTCCACAGGAATCAAAATGGCGGTAGACGGAGCCCTTTGCACTTTTTTCCGAAGAATAAAAAAAGAAACTACTAACCTCATAGATGGTGCTGAGTAACAGGTCAATTGAAAAGTCCCCAGCTGATTACATAGATGGATGCCATTAGAATTGAATCCATATGTCTTTAGTTAGCCCTAACTCAAAAAAGATGCGTGGCAATTTGACAGCTGTCGATCATTAGTCAGAATTATAGCATTTGAGTGAAGCAACTTTGTTATTGTGAAAAAATGGATAAAAAGGAATTTCGCATGTTGATAAAATATTGCTTTTTGAAGGGAAAAAATACAGTTGAAGCGTTTGGATGCCGAGTTTCCGGACACTGCCCCAGGAAAATCAACCATCAAGATTGGTATACTAAGTTTAGATCGTGGTGAAATGAGCACCGAAGACGGTGGAGCACCCAAAGAGGTTGACGACGAAAACATTAAAAATCCACAAAAATGATTTTGAATGACCGTCAATTGAAATTGAATGAAATAGCAGACACTCTAAAGATATCAACTGAACGTACATCATATCATTCAATGAATATTTGGGTATGAGAAAGCTCTGTGCAAAAGTGCGCGCGCTAGCTAACTTTGACCAAAACAACGACGAGCTGATGATCTTCGAGCAGTGTTGGAAGATGACCAACCGTTTGTAGGACGAATCGCCGAAAAATCGCCGCATTTGAAGAAAAGAAAGTGCTGCTCCACAAGACAATGCGTCACAAGTCAGTGAAAACGATGGCAAAAAATCCATGAATTGGGCTTCTGAATTGCTTCCTCATCCTCGTATCTCTCAGGACTGGCCCCGCCAGTGGCTATTCGTTTTCAGATCTCAAAAGAATGCTTGGGAAGAAATTTTCGTCGAATGAAAAATGTGATCGCCGAAACTGAGGCCTATTTGAAGCAAATGACAAACTTACAAAATGTAATGAAAAGTTGAAGGTCATATAATCAGTGTATCTCTCTGAGGACCATATGGAATAAAAAACACACTTTTGCCAAAAAAATGTGTTTACTGAGGCTGACTTTCAATTGACCTAAGTATTGCAAAGGTTTTTGCACTGTTGTGTCCGGCTGAATTCCAATTTCTACAAGATGTCCATATTATGATTCTGTAGCATAGGGAGGAGACCCAAACTGAAAGTTGAAAGGGCATTTAGATTTACTGACCTGAGGGACTATTAATTTTTTCTTTTTTTTTTTTTTTTCTTTTTGGAAAGGGAATGTAAGAAAGAGAAATATGCTACGAGAACTAAAGCTTCTTTTTCTCCAAGTAAAAACAAAAGGAAGGAGGACTCATAAAAGATGAGATTAAAATGTAAATCTTCTATTTATTTTTATAAAGAAATACAAAGATACAGTAATAAATAAACCTAGTAAGAAATAAATAATTAGGAAAAATTATAATGAATAAAAAAATGAAAGTAATAAAAGAACGTGTGGAGGAGAGGTCAGACATCTAACAACATAAAGCGTTGCCTATATTATTTTCGAAGTGACCAAATTCAATTAATAAAAGCAATCAATCATAACTTATTTAACACTTACATAAATATATCTACATTAGTGTTAATTTGTGGTACAAAATTTGTATATTTTTATTGTAAACTTAAACTAACTGTGTACATTAAATTTTATTTCACTAAATAGACATATTGCAATGTTCTATTAATCATAATTGTTCCTGAAATTAAACTCACTTAAACTTCATAAGTAACTTTCATTATTTCAGAAATTCATGCAAAATAAAGTATAAGTGAAATAACGTGACCTTCTAATCAAACTTATTTATAAAAAAGTCTTCCCCACCCACAAGAACTGTAAATAGCAAATTTATTGTTCACTTTTTCATTTTATTGCCTGGTAGTTATTTTGAAAAATATATATTGTCATAATGCAATTAGAAAAAATTCAGGGCAATAAGGTGAAATTATCTCCTTCATGAATTTGTAACTTTATCTGTTTGTCTTATCTTTTCGAAGGTTTCATTTGACATTAAAATATAGAAATAATTTTGTCCAACATTATCGAAAACACTCTACAAGTAGACTAATACCAGAAAAATCTCATTAGATTTTTAAGCAAATATATTTATTTATTTCCAAATTATTGGGTAAATAAGAAATTGATATTTTTTTTCCTCATTAAATAATTTGATTGACTGTTTATTATTAACTCTTGCACGTAGAAGCTACAAAGAGGCTATATGCGACGAACTCACTTTCTGACAAGTGACGAGGACGACACTGGAGTATAATCCTCTTAAACTTCTACACTACGCTCGGAAGAACTTGGAACCTTAATAGATTTAATGAGCATCATCTCCCAACACGGCGGGTCTTTTGGGCATCAAGATCTCGAACCCATGATCCAACGGAAATAACGTCGGTAGAGCTCAAGACTAAGGATTCTAAGTTATTTGATAATTCAAACGAGAGTGGTTGCTTAAACAGTTATACAAAACATGCAATATCCTATATAATTGGAGTTGATTTTATTAGAGGGACTGAGAGATTCACTGGATTTCCGATGCAAGAAATTTCATCATGCCCTCTTTGATATAAACGAAGTAAACGATGGAAAAAAAAGCAAAAAAAGAAATCAATGCATTAAAAGATCATATAAAGTGTTAGTTTAAAAATCCAGAAAACAAGTGGAAGAAACAAGACGTAAAAGTTGCAAAAGAAAGTTTTCAAGAAATTGTAATGTCCAAAATATACACAAAAGCTATTTCTTCACTCGTCCTCTAATTTTTAGAAACCAAATGTTGGTTCTGACTTCAGTGCACAGCAGAAATACAATGAAAACGCGTAGAACTGATCACAACTACCATCGAACCAATAAAAACTCCTATTGGAAGATAGGAAACTAGCCAAAGAGCTCAACTCTGATTTCTATAATTACGATTCTTTCTTGCCTCAAATTATTATTTCTTTTTTTTATTAAAATAAAATAACAAATACAAATATTATTTCATAAATACCCTTTGCAACAAATTGTACGTTATATTTTAAAATTCTATTTTATTATTCAGAGGGACTTGTAATATGTAATCAAATATTGTTTGACCACAAGATCTTCGATTGAATCCCTAGTATACAAAAAATAGTTTTTCCTCGAACGTGGTGCACCGCGAAACTTGGAATTGACCTAACGAATATGTAGAATCTTGTCACACTATAGAAGGCAACGAATGTTGGAAGTTTTCTTTTTTTTCTCGGGGAGGATAGTAGATACTTTCTCTTACGTTAAAACCGTAAAAAATTAGCGTTTTTTCGTTTTTCGCTGATGTTAACTTAACGATGCCATCCATAGCGATTCAGACCAAATCAGTTGAATATTGTTCGTATTTTCTTGAGTGTTGAATAGATCCATTTCTTTACCTACGTTACTCAGCATAAAGGGTGTGTAACTTTATATAGTTTAAAAAAAAAGATATTTCAACATTGCATAACGAAACGAGGAATTTTGGAAAGCCCTAATTCCAAAGTTAACATCTTTTACTTCAAATGTATATATATATATATATATATCGACAGACTATTCATGGAAAAACGTCTCATGATGCCTGAGAGAGCCAATTTTTCCAAGATAATTCTTTCCTTTTGAACAAGGGAAATATTCAAGAAATGTTTTTTTTTTGCAGATATGATTAATGTTGGACCAAACTAATTTTTTATATTTTTAATGTTACTGCTCACTAAAAAATATTACTCACAAATTAGAAAAAGCATTCAATACTTATCATCTTTCAAAATACAATCTGCCCAAAATTTTAATTTCAAAAGAATGGCGTCAATTTCACTTTATACCTTGGAAAAATAGTGAAATAAGTGGACAAATAAGTGAGCGATTTTTCACCTGAGCAAAGAATGGAAACTGATATGCAATGAGTCTCAGCTGATGTATTTTGAAGCACATGACTTTTACGAAATTTTAAGATTTTATTTTATTCATAAAATGTTTATTCATGTTTAATTTTTATAATCAAACTTCTTTGAGAATTTGATCTTTATAAAAATTGGAAAATTTTAATAAAATTTTTGCACTTTGATTAAACAAAAGAGGATCTCTTTGCGGAATCTCTGTCAAAGTTCCGAAACCCTAGGGTTCCGTGGAACCCTGTCATGACCTCTGATTTAAGCTGTTAAGGCCCATTCCGGGGCTTCCTCACTATGCCAACGAGGAAGGAGTCTTGATAGATTTGACGCGTCTGCCCTACACTGCTCGGGGATCTGGAAATTGCATCAAGACTTGAAACCAGGACACAATGAAATAACGTGGTCGCGAGCTCGCACCATGACCACTCGGCACAAGCTGCCAATACTTAAGTATGTAAAAAGCAAATAACGATACAGAAATACTAAAAGTGGAAATGTTCTCTTGATTTTTTATATTTCTTCAAAATTAAATGTTTAAAACATTCATTTTGTTCAACTGACCAACAAAATATTCCAATTTATTTTTTCAACACCTTTCTCGCTGCAATGCAACATATGAAAACAATATTTCATTATATAAATAGTAAGAAACCTCAAATAATATTTCATTTCACTGCGCAAAAACACTAGAAATACATTTTAACGAATATTAAAATACAAGCACAATAAAAAATATTGTAGAGAAAAAATATCGTAAAACAGGGTGTTGATATTTCTGAAGATAAAAGATGGAGATATGGTCGGCTTCAGAAATAACAATGTGGAGTACTGAAATTGGTGTATTATAATCCATCTGCATTTAAAGAGTGCATTAACAACAAATTAAATTAACAAAAAATTAAACGCTGACATCAGGTGAATTGAAAGTTATTTCTGAGTATTTATAAATGTTTCTATTCATTTTATTCTTTTTTCAATATTTTAGTACATATAAAACGAATAACTTATTGATTAATTATAAATTTATTACACCTGTAATGTTTAGATTTTCAACGCACATATACACTTCTTTACCACTCTAACGATTGTCAAACTCAAGGTATTTCGCTCAATAAGTTTTCAGATTTTCACACAACAAAATTATATGTAGAATAAGGACATGTTACGATATTGAAGCTTTTTTTAACCTTCTTATCTTTTTTTTCCCGTTGATTAGCTGTCTCTTCACTGTTCATGACCAATCTCTTGATTCTCGCAAATAGTTTCTGAATCATTTACCCTCCCCAAAGACTCTGTCTGAATGTAATGTTAACTCTATGAATTTCTACTCCATCCGTAAATCTAGACTTTAATAATCTGAAGGGCAAAAATACTTAGGCTCCTCCAGAATTATATAATCTTCCTCCTATTCTTAAAATATTTTTTAAAGACCGAAACCACAAACGAATCATATTCTTTACAAATCTGGTGGGAAAAATGTAATTTCATAAGAACCTTCGTTACTTTTCGATCTTCTAAGTTTTTTTTTTTTTTTTCCTTTTAAATAAGTGGAAAAACTAAATTTTATGAGTGAAAGTAGAAACTGTAGAGTTACTGACATGTTTAATGAAATCAAAATAGCTGGTAAAGCTGGTTTTAGAACTTTTCTATTCTCAGAATATCATGACAGAATTTCAAACTATTGTGTGGCAGATGCCATCTTTGCCCACTTTGACTGATGTTCAACGCCGTTGCGAGAATTGTTCCTGAATATACTCAAGGGTCTTAAATGCAGAGAAAAGCTCCCCCATTGTATGGAGGATTAACAGTATGACAACCTCCCCTTCCCCTGTAAGATTTGAAAGATATGTTACACCGGGGAGTGAAGACAGACTAGTCAGGCTGCTAAATAAGTCAGAAGTCAGGTAACAATTGTTTTTTTATTGTTTAAAACGTAAAGCCTCCCTCTGCCTCTTTTCCTTATCTTTGTAGGGATATGCTCTGGAATTCGTTTGAAAATCTGCCATGTTGCAAGGTAGATTTATGTCAATAGTCACACTGTTGTTGATATACTGTAATAGTCTTAATATAACGCTATCCTTTTGACCATTCATTTCGTTAAAATACTGACTCCTCGTGTTATATTCGGAGGTATAGGTGATGGAATGTTACAATTTTATTAATTTATAATAACCAAAATAACTTCAGTTATTATCTGACTAAAATTATATTTTCTTTGAATTATTTTATGTAAAATGAAGGATCGCCTTAAATTCCACAATTTTTTTTTTCCGAACTATCTTAATTAAAATACGAATGCGTGACATCTCCGCTAATATAGTATACACCAAACTTCGCAGAATTGCAAAAAAAGTTGTTAAAGCTAAACTTTTGAGGTTTTTAAAATTTATGTTATTTCTGTATGAGAACTGAAGTAAGTTCTATTCCAGTTAGTTTTAAGTAAGTTTTGTTTATTCTTTATTTGGTGATTTTTATCAAAAAACAAATTACACACAAACTCGTTATTGCACATTTTTTTTCTCCTTTATTAAAGTAATTGTACTGAAAGCGTGGTGATGAGATGACCCTCCCCAACTACATATTCCCTTAGTCCAACTTCCACACCACACTGGGAGTGACAAACGATAGATTAGAATGTTGCTATGTTAGTTAGAGTCAAAACTAACATAACGGGAACGTCGTCGACCCTAAAGCCCCCCCTGATCTTAATCAGAAGGTAACAAACAGGTAATAGAATCTGAGGTAACAGAATTAAGAAATATTGTTTAAACACATAGCAAATGTGCATATGCACAGCCTTATGTGTAAATTTTGAAATAAAACACTCTCGTCTTTTAAGATATCATTTTCTAAATTGACTAATTTGTTCCTTAAATATTTATCATTAAAGTAAAACAAAAATTCAATTAAATTCTATTTACTCATATATTCCAATATATGATGACCTAGTAAAAAAAAGAATCAAGAGCGTCTAAAAAAATCGTCTATCAGATCAGTTTATAAAAAATAAGTTAAACTTCCGAATTTGGCTAATAGAAATCAGTAAGGCATTTTTTAAATCAGATTATATCAATTTGTGTAATCTTTTGACATATTGAACTACATATTAGATATATTCTTGCCGTCGGTAGCAATAAGCAAATTACGCACACCATAAGAAATGTGTCGTATACTACATTACCAGTTACACCGATATAGGTAGTGCCGAAACTCTAAATAAAAGTACAGGGTATTTGTTTCATTAACCAGTTGTTACAATTTGTCATTCAGTTGTGCTAACTTGACATATTTAAAACGCGTTTTTCGAATTTCACTTTGGTGGAGTGTGTGTGTCATCAAATTTTCGATTCAATTTAACTAACTTCCCATCAAGCCAGAACTCTGAAACCTTTGGGAATCACCTCACTCGCCGAACAACATATTTTAGACATTTGCGACAAAAGTTTTAGCTAGTATTAATGCAGTTTATCCAAACACTCGCGTGATTTCAAAATTGGCACCAAATCCTTATGATTTTTTGGCTGAACGTTAAGTCCGTAACATCGACCAGGGTAGCCACATTTGGCAAAATACTGCCAACAATTCTTGTCGCCAAAGTGACAGTTAAACTGTATTCCAACCATTGAATTTATCACGAATTAATTAATTTTTAGTTACTTTAACGCTTTTTTTATGTGCTTCCTCTAATTTGGTGCGTGTTTCTCTCTCTCTCTCTCTCTGTGTCATCAAATTTCTATTAAATTAACCAACTTCCCCACTGCTAGCGAGCTCAAAATTCTCAAACCGTTCTTACTTTTGCCTAACAATGCAATATTTAGATATTTGACCAGTTTTAACTAATATTTCAATAATTTTCCTTTAATAAATTGCCACCTATAAAACGTTGGTTTTTATCTCGAATTATTCATATATAGCTATAGTTTTTTATGACAATAACTTACTCCTAAATATTTTATTTTACGAAGCATTCTCTTGATTCGTTTTCAGAAAGAAAAATTAGCAATATTAAGATTACTTTTTTTAAAATTAATTTTCGCTTCATTTTGAGAAAAAATAGAGAAACAAACAAACCACATTTTGGCAAATGAAATTAAATGATAAACAAAGCTTATCAGCTGATAAGTCAGGAGAAAATGTAGATTTAAAATATTTAGGGAGATTCTAGTGTGTGTGTGTGGTGGATATGGATTATCATTTTTAATTTCCTGAGTTTGTGCCTTATTTGATAATTAAAAAAAAACCAGTATAACTAGATGAGTATCTGTACTTCAAGACGCAAAGAACTAAAAAGTAATTTCTCAAATATTCTTTTTTCTTTTTTCGATGATGTGTAATTTTTGAGCATCTGCTTAGATTTCCAAAATTTGGATCACAAATCTTCAGTATAAAATTATTATTACTGCTTTTATAAACCATTATTGATGAATGAATTTTCTGTTTTAATTTTAATGTTGCCATCAATAATTTCTCCAAATCACTTTATTCATGATGAACCAACCGCCTGTTCTGAGTCCTTATTTCACTAAAGATCGTCGTTAAGCGTAGGGTGTCGAATAAATATTTCATCTGAACGTGTTGAGAATTACTGCATACACTGGTGTGAGAACCTTGATCACACACACGCCAGAAATAAGCAACCGAAAGTATCTCTTAAGTGAATCTCTACTTGTTACTATGCTCCACCCCGTTACTCTATCCATAACCATGGCAATACGTAACCGAACGCGAAACATATCTTCCTCTTCATATCTTTGAAAATCTACATAAAATTGTGTATTTGTTACGCAAAAGAAAATGTATAAAATATTTTTCATGCTTTAAATGATAATGTTATGAATGATATAAAATTTGAAAATTAGATTCGTTGAGGAAAATAACATCCATCAACAAACATACATTTTATAAAAAAAAAATTATTATAATAGAGTTTGTTTACGACCAAGACTAGAATTACGACCAAGACTAGAATATTTTTTATGAGGGAATTATAAAGCAATTAAGTTTTTTAAAAAGCTTTTATTGCAGTAGGGCTCTAAATGCTTATGGCAACACAGCTATCAGGATTGTAAACGATTGTAGATTTGAAAACCATTTAATATACAACGAGTTTTTTAAATATAATTTACTGTAACTTTTTCAATTTTTTTTACATCTTTCACTTTGTCTATCTTTAGATCTGAGAAAAATGTAATAACACTATAAAAATAAAGTTAAAATATTTTATAAGATATTTTTCAATGAAAATGTAGTAAAAAATAAAGCTAAAAAACTTTATTTCAAAGTAAATATAATCAACCTTCAAATGTTTTTTCATAAATGGTTTTTAATGATTAAATTACGAATTACAAAAAAAGAAAGAAAAAAGTGATTTTTTTTTTCAATTGATTGATTGATTTCTTTTTAAGGCTTCCGCCTATTCGACATTTTGATTTTGTGGAATTATTGTTAATCCTATGGAATTTCGAATTTAATTCTCACATATTTACTATTTGGTCTATTTGAATGCAATAAAATGCATCTGAAAGAGCAAAAAATAATGATTGCTTTTGCGAAATTACTTTTTCGCTCCGACTTTTAAAAATATTTTTTAAAAGGCAGGAAAACTCGCTAACGAATCATTAAAATATAGGTAAAAATATTTTTAAAAATCGGAGGAAAAAGTAATCCACAAAATTCTTCATTATTTCTTGCTCTTTTAAATGCACTTTATTGCATTCAAACTGATCAAATAGTAAAGATGTGAGAATTAAATTCGAAATTCCATAGGATTAACATTACGTCCACGAAATCAAAATGGCGAGTAGACGGGAGCCTTAAGAATTTTTCCGAAGAATAAAAAGAAACTAATTAACCTCCATAGATGGTGCTGAGTAACAGGTCAATTGAAAAGTCCCCGGCCTGACACATAGATGGCGCCACTAGAATTGAATCCATGTCTTTTAATTAGCTCTAACCCTCAAAAGATGCGTGTATAAATTTGACAGCTGTCGGATCCTTAGTTTGTGAATTATAGCATTTTGAGTGAAGCAACTTTTGTTATTGTGAAAAAAATGGATAAAAAGGAATTTCGCATGTTGATAAAATATTGCTTTTTGAAGGGAAAAATACAGTTGAAGCAAAAACTTGGCTTGATGCCGAGTTTCTGGACACTGCCCCAGGAAAATCAACCATCAAGGATTGGTATACTAAGTTTAGACGTGGTGAAATGAGCACCGAAGACGGTGGACGCCCCAAAGAGGTTGCTACCGACGAAAACATTAAAAAAATCCACAAAATGATTTTGAATGACCGTAAATTGAAATTGAATGAAATAGCAGATACTCTAAAGATATCAACTGAACGTGTACATCATATCATTCACGAATATTTGGGTATGAGAAAGCTCTGTGGTAAGTGGGTGCCGCGCGAGCTCACTTTTGACCAAAAACAACGACGAGCTGATGATTCGGAGCAGTGTTGGAAGATGACCAACCGTTTGTAGGACGAAATCGCCGAAAAATGGCCGCATTTGAAGAAAAAGAAAGTGCTGCTTTACCAAGACAATGCACCATGTCACAAGTCAGTGAAAACGATGGCAAAAATCCATGAATTGGGCTTCGAATTGCTTCCTCATCCACCGTATTCTCCAGAACTGGCCCCCAGTGACTATTTCCTGTTCTCAGATCTCAAAAGAATGCTCGCTGGGAAGAAATTTTCGTCGAATGAAGAGGTGATCGCCGAAACTGAGGCCTATTTTGAAGCAAAGGACAAATCGTACTACAAAAATGGTATCGAAAAGTTGGAAGGTCACTATAATCAGTGTATCTCTCTGAGGGATTATGCTTGAATGAAAAAACCACTTTTGCCAAAAAAAATGTGTTTTACTATGGTAGGCCGGGGACTTTTCAATTGACCTGTTATTGCAAGGTTTTTGGCATGTTGTGTCGGCTGGAATTTCCCACTTAAGCAAGATGCCTATATTGGTGATTCTGTAATTAGGGCAAGGGAGACCCAAATTGAAAAGTTGAAAGGGCATTTAGATTTACTGACCTGAGGACTATTCTACTTTTTTTTTTTTTTTTTTTTTTTTTTTTTTTGGAAAGGGAAGTGTGTAAGAAAGAGAAATATGCTACGAGAATCTAAAGCTTCTTTTCTCCAAGTAAAAACAAAGGAAGGGAGGACTATTAAAAATGATGGAGATTAAAAATGTAAACTTCTCATTTATTTTTATAAAGAAAATATTAAAGATACAGTAATAAATAACAATTTAAGAAATAAATAATTAAGGAAAAATTATAATGAATAAAAATGAAAGTAATAAAAAGAACGTGTGGGAGGAGAGTTGCCAGACATCTAACAACATAAATGTTGCCATATATTATTTTCGAAGATGACCAAATTCAATTAATAAAAGCAATCAATATAATTATTTAACAGCTTACATAAATATATCTAATTAGTGTTAATTTTGTAGTACAAAATTTGTATATTTTTTATTGTGTCAAAACTAAACTAACTGTGTACTTAAATTTTATTTCTACTAAATAGACATATTGCAATGTATTCTATTAATCATAATTGTTCCCTGAAATTAAACTCACTTAAACTTCATAAGTAACTCTTCATTATTTCAGAAATTCATGCAAAAATAAAGTATAAGTAATTGGGAAATAACTGTGGACCTTCTTCAATCAAATTTATTTATAAAAAGCTCTTCCCCCCCCACACACAAGAACTGTACAATATAAATTTTTATTGTTCACTTCTTTTCATTTTATTGCCTTGGTAGTTAGTTTTGGAAAAAATATAATATTGTCATAATGCAATTAGAAAAAAAAAAATTCAGGGCAATAAGGTGAAATTTATCTCCTTCAGATTTGTAACTTTTATCTTGCTTTGTCTTATCTTTTTCAGGTTTCATTTGACATTAAAATATAGAAATAATTTTGTCCAAATACTACGAACAACACTCTCTAAGTGAGACTACAGTACCAGAAAAATCTCATTTAGATTTTTAAGCAAATACTTTTTTATTTATTCTTATTTCCAAATATTATTGGTGTAAATAAGAAATTGATATTTTTTTTCCTCATTAAATAATTTGATTGATTGTTTATTATTAACTTCGCACGTAGAAGTTATACAAAGAGGGCTATATGCGACGAACTCTATCTTTTAAGCGACAAGTGACGAGGACGACACTGGAGCTGGCATATCCCTCTCCAAACTTCTACACTACGCCAGTGGAAGAACTTGGAACCTTAATAGATTTAATGAGCATCATCTCCCCAACACGGCGGGTCTTTTGTGGCATCAAGACTCGAACCCATGATCCAACGGAAATAACGCCGGCAGGGAGCTCGTGACTATGATTCGTTATTTGATAATTCAAACGAGAGTGGTTGTTTAAACAGTTATACAAAACATGCAATATCCTTATATAATTGGAGTTGATTTTATTAGAGGGACTGAGATCTCACTGGATTTCGATGCAAGAAATTTCATCATGCCCTTTGTAGATATAAAATGAAGCAACGATGGAAAAAAAAAGCAAAAGAAATCAATGCATTAAAAGATCATATAAAGTGTTAGTTTAAAATCCAGAAAACAAGTGGAAAGAAACAAGACGTAAAAGTTACAAAAAGGTTTTCAAGAAATTCGTAATGTCCAAAATTACACACAAAAGCTATTTCTTCACTCGTCCTCTACTTTTCAGAAACCAAATGTTGGTTCTGACTTCAGCGCACAGCAGAAATACAATGAAAACGCGTAGAACTGATCACAATCCATCATCGAACCAATAAAATCCCTATTGGAAGATAGGAAACTAGCCAAAGAGCTCCAACTTTGCGATTTCTATAATTACGATTCTTCTTTTGCCTCGAATTATATTTTTTTTATTAAATAAAATAACAAATACAGTCATTATTTCATAAATACCCTTTTGCGCAAATTGTACGTTATATTTTAAAATTCTTATTTTATTATTCAGAGTGACTTGTAATATGTAATCAAATATTGTTTGACCACAAGATCTTTGATTGAATCCCTAGTATACAAAAATAGTTTTTCCTCGAACGTGGTGCACCGCGAAAACTTGGAATTGACCTAACGTGAATGTCTCTTAATCTTGTCACACTATAGAAGGCAACGAATGTTGGAAGTTTTCTTTTTTTTCTCGGGGAGGATAGTAGGATACTTTCATGTTAAAAACCAGTAAAAAAAATTAGCGTTTTTCTTCGTTTTTCGCTGATAACTTAACGATGCCATCCATAGCGATTCAGACCAAATCAGTTGAATATTGCTCGTATTTCTTCTTGAGTGTTGAATAGATCCATTTCTTGCCTACGTTACTCAGCATAAAGGGTGTAATCCTTATATATAGTTTAAAAAAGATATTTTAACATTGCGTATACAACGAAACGAGGAATTTTGGAAAGCCCTAATTCCAAAGCTAACATCTTTTACTTCAAATGTATACATATATATATATATATATACTGACAATTATTCATGGAAAAACGTCTCAGAAGATGCCTTTGAGAGAGCCAATTTTTCCAAGATAATTTTTCCTTTTGAACAAGGAAATATTCAAGAAATGTTTTTTGTAGATATGATTAATGTTGGACCAAACTAATTTTTTATATTTTTATCGTTACTGTCTACTAAAATATTACTCAAATTAGGAAAGCATTCAATATCATCTTTCAAAATACAATCTGCCCAAAATTTTAATTTCAAAAGAATGGCGTCAATTTCACTTTATACCTTGAAAATAGTGAAATAAGTGGACAAATAAGTGAGCGATTTTTCACCTGAGCAAAGAATGGAAACTGATATGTGACCCAATGAGTCTCGGTTGATGTATTTGAAGCACATGACTTTTACGAAATTTAAGATTTTATTTTATCCATAAAATGTTTATTCATGTTTAATTTTATAATCAAACTTCCTTTGAGAATTTGATCTTTTATAAAAATTAAAATTTTACTAAAATTTTGGCACTTTGATTAAACAAAGAGTGATCTCTTGCGGAATCTCTGTCAAAGTTCCAGGAAACCCTAGGGTTCCGTGGAACCCTGTTTGAAGACCTCTGATTTAAGCTGTTAAGGCCCATTCCAAGCTTCCTCACTATGCCAACGAGAGGAAGGAGCCTTGATAGATTTGACGTGCGTCTGCCTCACTGCTCGGGGGATCTGGAATTGCATCAAGACTTGAAACCAGGACACGGTGAAAACAACGTGGTCGCGAGCTCGCGACCATGACCTCTCGGTTACCGCTGCCACTTAAGTATGTAAAAGAAATAACGATACAGAAATAATTAAAAGGGGAAATGCTCCTCTTGGTTTTTTTTATATTTTTACTTCAAAAATTAAATGTTTTGCAAACATTCATTTTGTTCAACTGACACAAAATATTCCAATTTATTTTTTTCAACACCTTTCCTCGCTGCAATGCAAATATGAAAACAATATTTCATTATATAAATAGTAAGAAACCTCAAATAATATTTCATTTCACTGCGCAAAAACACTAGAAATACATTTTAACGAATATTTAAAATACAAGCACAATAAAAATATTGTAGAGAAAAAAAAAATATCGTAAAAAACAGGGTGTTGATATTTGAAGATAAAAGATGGAGATGAAGGGTCGGCTTCAGAAATAATTAAATGTGGAAAGTAATTTGAAATTGAAAATTTGTATTATAATCCATCTCGCAGATTTAAAGAGGCATTAACAACAAATTAAACTCAACAAAAATTAAACGCTGACATCAGGTGAATTGGAAAGTTATTCATTTCTTAGTATTTATAAATGTTTATTCATTTTATTCTTTTTTCAATTATTTTAGTACATATAAACGTAAGAATAACTTTATTGATTTAATTAAGTAAATTTATTACACCTGTAATGTTTAGATTGTATTTTCAATGGCCATATACATTTTTACCACTCTAACAATTGTAAAACTCAAGGTATTTCGCTCAATAGGTTTTCTTAGATTTTCACACTCAAATATATGTAGAATAATATGACATGTTATAATATTGAAGCTTTTTTAACTTTATCTTTTTTTTCCCCGTTAAGATTGTATTGCCCTCAATTGTCTTATGACCAATCTCTTGATTCTCGCAAATAGTTTGGAATCATTTTACTCCTCCTTAAGACTCCTGTCTTGAATGTAATGTTAACCTCATGAATTTTCTACTTCCATCCGTAAATCTAGACTTCTTAATAATAATCTGAAAGGGCAAAAAATAATGAAGCCTCCTCCAGAATTATAATTTTCCTCCTATTCTTAAAAATATTTTTTTAAAGACCGAAATCCCACAAACGAATCATTCTTTTACAAATCTGGTGGGAAAATGTAATTTCATAAGAACCTTCGTTACTTTTTCGATCTTTCTGGGTTTTTTTTTTTTTTTTTTCCTTTTAAATAAGTGGAAAAAACTAAATTTGAGGAGGAAAGTAGAAATCCTGTAGAGTTAACATTACGTTTACGAAATCAAAATAGCTGGTAAAGCGGCTTAGAACCTTTCTTATTCGAATATCATGACAGAATTTCCGTGCCTTATTGTGTGGTACAGATACCATATTTTGCCCACTTTGACTGATGTCTAAACGCGCCGTTGCGAGAATTAGTTCCTGGAATATAGCCTCACGGGCGGTCTTACAAATGCAGAGAAAAGCTCCCCTCATTGTATGGAGGATACAAAGGACAACCCTCCCCCTTTCCCTGTAAGATTCGAAAGATATGTTACACCGGGGAGTGAAGACAGACATTCAGTCGCTGCGGGGCTAAATAAGTCAGAAGTCAGGTAAATAATTGCTTTTTTTATTGCTTTAAACGTAAAGCCTCCTGCTCTGCCTTTTCCTTATTTTGTAGGCACACATGCTCTGGAATTCGTTTTTCTGAAAATCTACATGTTGTACAGCTTTATGTCAAAAGTCGCACTGTTATTGATATACCGTATTAGCCTTAATATAACGCGATCCTTTTTTGACTAATCATTTCCCGTTAAGATACTGACTCGTGTTATATTCGAGGTATAGGTGATGGAATGTTACAATTCTTATTAATTTATAATAAATTAAAAATAACCTGTGTTATTAATTATCTGACTAAATTATATTTTCTTTGAATTATTTTATGTAAAATGAAGCGATCGCCTTAAATTCCACAATTTTTTTTTCCGAACTATCTTAATTAAAAATATTTAGATGTCGCGTGACATTCCGGCTAATATAGTATACACCAAACTTCGCAGAATTAAAAAAAAAAAGTTGTTAAAGCTAAACTTTTGAGGTTTTTAAAATTTATGTTATTTCGTATGAGTATCCGAAGTAAGTTCTATTCCAGTTAGTTTTAAGTAAGTTTTGTTTTATTCCTTTATTTGGTGATTTTTTTTAACAAAAACAAATTACACACAAACTCGCTTAGCTGCACATTTTTTTTCTCCTTTATTAAAGTAATTGTACTGAAAGGTGGTGATGAGGATGACCCCTCCCCAACTACATATTCCCTAGTCCAACTTCCACACCACATCATGGGAGGACAAACGATAGGATTAGGAATAAGCGTTATGTTAGTTAGAGTCAAAAACTAACATAACGGGAACGTCGTCGACCCTAAAGCCCCCGATCTTAATCAGAAGGTAACAAACAGGTAATAGAATTGAGGTAACAGAATTAAGAAATATTAAGTCTAAACACATAGCAAAATGTGCATATGCACAGCCTATTTTATGTAAATTTTTGAAATAAAACACTCGTCTTTTTTAAGACATCATTTTCTCTAAATTGACTAATTTGTTTCTTAAATATTTATCATCATTAAAGTAAAACAAACAAAAATTCAATTAAATCATTCCTATTTGCTCATATTCCAATATGATGGACCTAGTAAAAAAAGAATCAAGAGTCTAAAAAAATCGTTCATCAGATCAGTAATTTATAAAAATAAGTTAAACTTCCGAATTTTGCTAATAGAAATCAGTATGTTATTTTTAAATCAGATTATATCAATTTGCGTAATCTTTTTGACATATTGATAAAACCACATATTAGATATAATTTTGCCATCGGTAGCAATAAGCAAATTACGCACACCATAAGAAATTGTGTCGTATACTACATTACTGTTACACCGATATAGGTAGCGTTGTAACCTATTTTAAATAAAGTACAGGGTATTTGTTTCATTAACCAGTTGTTACAATTGTCATTCAGTTGTGCTAACTTGACATATTTTAAAACGTTTTTCTGAATTTCACTTGGTGTGTGTGAGTGTGTGTGTCATCAAATTTTCGATCGTTAATTTAACCAACTTCCCATCAAGCTAGAACTCTGAAACCTTGGGAATCGTTCTCACTCGCCTAACAATGCGATATTTAGACATTTGCGACAAGTTTTAGCTAGTATTTTCTTCAATAATGCAGTTTATCCCAACCACTTGGCGCTATTTCAAAAATTGGCACCAAACTTGGCGATTTTTTTGTTTGGCTGAACGTTAAGTCCGTAACACGGACCAGGGTAGCCACATTTGGCAAAATACTGCCAAATAATTCTTGTCGCCAAAAGTGATTGGTTTAAACTGCATTCCAACCATTTAATTTACTGGATGAATTAATTAATTTTAGTTACTTTTAACGCTTTTATGTATTTCACTTGGTGCGTGTTTCTCTCTCTCTCTCTCTCTCTCTCTGTGTGCATCAAATTTTCTATCGTTAAATTAACCAACTTCCCATCAAGCTAGAGCTCTGAAATTTCGGGAACCGTTCTTACTTGCCTAACAATGCAATATTTAGATATTTGCGACCAGTTTTAACTAATATTTCAATAATTTTCCTTAATAAACTTTGCCACTATATAAAAACGTTGGTTTTTATCTCGAATTATTCCATATATAGCTATAGTTTTTTTATGACACAACTTGCTTACTCCTAAATATTTTTATTTTACGAAGCATTCTGATTCGTTTTCAGGAAAGAAAAAAAATTGTAAGTAAATATTTAAGATTTATTTTTTTTTAAATTAATTTTCGCTTCATTTCTGAGAAAAATTACAAAATAGAAAGAAACAAACAAACCACATTTTGGCAATGAAATTAAACATAAACAAAGCTTATCAGCTGATAAGTCGTGGAGAAAATGTAGATTTAAAATATTCTTAGGGAGGATTCTAGTGTGTGTGTGTGTGTGTGTGTGATATGATTATCATTTTTAATTTCGAGTTTGTGCCTTATTTGATAATTAAAAAAAACCAGTATAACTAGATGAGTATCTTGCAATTTCAAGACGCAAAGAACTAAAAGTAATTTCAAATACTTTTTTTCTTTTCATTTACGTGTAATTTTTTGAGCATCTGCTTAGATTTCCAAAAAATTCTGGATCACAAATTCCTTGTAAAGTATAAAATTATTATTATCGTTTATAAACCATTATTGATGAATTTATAATTTCTTCTGTTTCTAATTTTAATGCAACGATTACCACTAAATCACTTCTTATCTGGCGATGTTTCAGTCCAACCGCCTGTTCGAGTCCTTATTTCACTAAAGATCGTCGTTGCTTAGGTGTCGAAATATTCGTCTGAACGTGGTTGAGAATTACTGGCATACTGGGTGTATTTAGAGAACCTTTGATCACACACACGCCAGAAATAAGCAACCGAAAGCATTCCTTAAGTGAACTACTTGTTACTATGTGCTCCACCCCGTTACCTTATCCATAACCATGTTCAACTAGAGTGCAAATAAGCGTGTAATAGGTAAACGAAAGGGTTAAAAACTACACCTTCAGTAGTACAAAGGAGATGGGGGGGGGGCCTTCACCTCTATATTGTCCAACACAGGCAGCAATAAGAAACTGGAAACATTTCTTTACAAACTACTTCTAAAAGTCTCCTTTCGTTAGCTTAAACATAACAATGGGAGGAACGGATATGGTAAGTCATCCATGATGTTTAACCGTATTTATGGGCAGGATGGGCTCCCTGGCGCTTTTGCCACCATACGCAGAACCAAAAAAGGCCACTCCCACCCCCTTCCAAGTTTATTTGAAAACACACGAAAAAAAATTCACATTTTTCGAAACAGAATTATAAAACATTCATGTGAATCAAAAAAAAAAAAAAAAATGAAATATAATTGGTTTGATACAGTAACATTGATAAGGATTTACGTAAGATTATTTTATAAGAAAACAAAATTTACAGTCAAACAAGACAACAAACTTACAAACTAAAACTAGTACCTACTAATTTTAGAAATAATTTAAATATGTTTTTAAAATAATATACAAATCTGGTTCATGTAAAATACAAAGTCTGAAACAGTCTCTTTTAAAGTTTCTTTCTGCAAATTCGCGAATAATTGCTTTCAGATCTAATTTGTTAATCAATTCATATTCAATGGCCAACATTGCTAACCCACTAAGATGATTTTGAGTTGACGTGGTACTTAAATAAATTTTTGTTATTTTTAATTTAAAAAAAAAAGTTCTTTCCCTCGCAGCAAACAAATATAGGAAGTATTAGCAAAATTCTCAAGGCAATACTCAAATTTAGCTCAATTTTAAGGGAAATAATGACTTTAAGAACATCAACTGGACCTTCTTTTTATCAATTCTTGTTGTATTTGATTTTCTTACTCATTCATTTTCTATAAATAGTGGTTCGTATTTGTTTCTCTGCTTTCTATTTCAGGAGGTTTTGAAGCTGTAGGCATCCGCCTACATCTAGGGTCGTCTCTGGTATGGTTGTGGTATACACTCATAACTACGGGTGTAAATGTTACACCTTGAGTAGCATAAAAGAGGACGCAGGGATACTTTATCTTTATACAGGCAGAAATAAACAACCGGAAACATTCTATAAGCAAACGAACTGTTTCTTACGGTGCACTCAGCTCCGTTTCTTTATCCGTGGCCAAGCGCAGTAAGAGTATAAATAAGCGCATAAACGTTTTGGGGATTGATTTGTTTTATTAACGTCGCATTGGAAGCAACACGAGGGCTATTGGCAATGGACCATGTATGTTTGAACCTCGGTCAAGTGATGAGGACGATACCTAAGTTGGTACCCCCTCCTAACTTCCACACCACGCCAATAGGCGAACTTTTGGCCTCGATATATTTAACTTGCATCAACCTTGGCAACACGGTGGGTCTTTACGGTGGGTGGGGCAACACGGTGGGTGGCACAAGGCTCGAACCCACAACTCAACCAAACCCCCTGGTCACGACCATGACCGCTAGGCTGCCAAGGCCCCGCACATAATCCGAAGGTAAGTGTAAATGTTACAACTCTGCAGGTGGAAAATCTTCACCTTGAGCAGAATAAAGGAGCCACATAGAGATATTTCATCTCTCTCACACTCCGTTACTTTGAGTACAATAAGAGTACAAATCAGAGCATAATGGGTAGGAAAGGTATAAATGTTACACCCTGGTAGTTGTGAAAGGTATGAATGCCACACCTTGGGCAATATAAAAGAGGACACAAAGAAGAGGTTTGCACTTCGTGTTGTCCAACATAGTTAGAAATAAGCAGCCGGAAACATTCTATAAGCAAACAATTTATTTCTTACGGTGTGCTCAGCTCCGTTACTTTATCCGTGACCATGGCAGTGGGAGAAAAATAAGAACATAATGAGAAAGGTGTAAACTTTACACTTTGAGCAGTATGAAGTAGGATGCAGCGGAGAGAGTCTCTTCTTTGTATTTTTCTGCTCCATAAATTTAATTCAAGATACAACAAGAAGGCATTGTTTCTATTATTATTATTATTTCATATTATGCAGGATGAAGTATTTATACAACTCATTTCTTATTGAATCTGACCTAAAGAAATTAATCCTGATTGTTATCGAAATTTGTACAATGGCATGCTCAATTGTTTTAGGTCTGCTTTTATTTGTAGAAGATGGCCGTGGTAGCCTACTGGTCATGGTTTCGGATTCGTGGCCGGCAGTTTTCGTTCAGTCGCGGGTTCGATCCTTAGCTGCTGAAGACCCGCCGTGTAGCGGGAGCTGATACATGTTAAATCTATCGGGGTCCAAAGTCTTCCCATTGGCGCGGTGTGGCAGATAGGAGAGGGGGTGCCAGTTCAGGCGTTGTCCTCGTCACTTGACCAATGTTCAAAATTACCATTCGCCAATAGCCCTCGTGTTGCTTCTAGTGCGACGTTAATAAAAAACAAAATTAAACTTTTTTGTAGTGGGTAACCAACTGGATCTAACTCAGGTATTTTGTGTTGTGTTATGCCAAACCCAACCTTCCAATATGATTCAGGATTCCGAACAATTAAAAATATTTTTATAATATATATGTATATTAATTATTCATCATTTAAAGATATTGATATAAAGATAAAAACATAAAATATAAGTATTCTTTCAATATAGTTAAATAAAAAAAAGACTATAATTTCAATGCGAACATTGTCCCTGCACCACTCTACTTAATATCGCAATATCAGGGATATAATTTGTGACTTTCTATTTGACACATGATTCTGAATGTTCAGTTGTTAGATAACTTCTTTGTGCACTCAAAATATTTTTCATTTCAGAAAAGATTTGTTCACATAGATATATATAACCAAAAATGGAAAGGCGAGCACATGCAGTTTTCTTCAAACAATTAAATCTCTCCGCTAATGACATCCAGCAATTTAAAACAGATGTTGATTTTTCGTTAGTTATCTTCCAGATTTTTTCATAGTTCCGTAAATTTTGCTTTCTATAATTCTAAAGATCAGTTCCATTTCAAAATTATCAACTTCCAACTATTCAAAAATTGATTGATCGAATGGGATTATTAACTTACCGACTCCTCCGTTTTAAAATTACCGACTCCTGGTCTAACCTAATTAAATCTAGATATGTCAGAAAGTAGATCAGCAACTAAACATTTCAAAAAACATTTAAAAGAAATTAAAATTAACACTGAAATATCAGCTGATGACTTGACCAACTAAATGACAGAGGTACTAACCGATATCTGAAATTGGATGATGGGGGGATTGGAGGTTGAAGTTACCTTTTATATATAGCTTTTTGTAGAAAGATGAATTCGCTTCTTTGTATTTGATTATTCACACTTGACCTGTTCGTTTATCCAGAACTTGCTGCTCACATTCTTGGTGGTCAGCGTGCAAGTATCGTAGATGCCATATCTTCAGGGAAACAAACAGTTTATTTAACTAATATGGTGAATCGTAAATTACTCAGAAAATAAAAATATTTCATTTAACAACAGAACATACCCTCTCCCCTTTTTTTAAAGAAAATTTTATTCACTTTTTGACATATAATTTTTGTTCAGAACATACACAAAAGTGTAAGGTTCTCTGGTCGTAATTGTAAGTTTTGTGACTTGGGTGGCCGCTGTAGCCCGCTGGATATGCTTGCAAGTTCATGCCTTGGGGTTTTTTCAATGGGTCGTGGGTTCAAGTCCCAATGTGAATTAAGACGCGTCGCGTAGCGGGGCTTACACACGTTAACTCTTTCGAGGCTCAAAGTTCTCACGATATGAGAGTCAGTTAGGAAAGGTACCATCTGAGGTGTCCTCGTCACTTCACTTTGGTTCAAGATTATGAGATCCGTCTCTAATAGCCCTCGCTTTGCTTTTAAGTGAGATGTTAGTAAAACAATCAATCAAAAAGTTTATTACGTTTTGTAAATATTAACAATTTAACTATCATACATCAAGTCGTTATAATAATATTTAAGTTCATTTAATATAGTTTATTATTATACAAAATTAAATATTTATAAATAAATGATGAACAATTACACGTGTTGCTATAATTAATACATTAATTCATAATTATTTAATTTGACATTCAATAAAGTAAATCAATTTTTGGTTATGTCTTTAACAGCCCGATTTTAACTAAAGAAGAAAAAAATGGTAATGGGGGTGGGGAAAAAATATTGCTTTAAGGCGGTGTGTGATTGATAAATGTTATTGTTTTATCAAAGTTGCACATAAAAGCATTACAAGGACAACTGGTGACGGACCTCGTTATTTTTAACCTCGGTCAAGGGACAAGGACGACATCTGAGCTGGTACCTCTCCCTCCAAACTTCCACCCTACGCCACGGGAGGACTTGGAACTTCAACCAGATTTAACGTGTATCGGCCCTGTTACACTTTGCGTCTTTTGTGGCATCTTGCCTCAAACTCACGACTCGAAGGAAACCGCTAAGTCGTGAGTTTGTAACCTTTAAGCTATAGCGGCCACTAGGGCTGTGTGGCTTCATTTAATGTTAAATTGCAAAAAAAAAAAATTGAAGTATTTTTTTTTCATAAAAAATGCCCTATTATTTAAAAGTAATTATCTGATTTCATTTAAGTATGCATAATATTACGTTTTATTTAACACTAATTTTTCCTAAGAATATTTGAATAAATGTAATTTTACTGTATATTGTGATATTTAATTTTACAATGTAGTAATATTTAGTTGAATTTTAGTTTGATATGTTAACATAAAAAATTCTCAGTTTTAGAATATCTCGAAAATGTAAGGAAAAAAATAAATTGATATGCATACTTTATAAACACGCAAACAATTGGCAGTATGTAGACTATTACGCCACTTTTCCTAAAAAAAACAAAGAGGTTCTCCGATTTACTCCTATTTCTTCACATTATATAAAGACAACTTGATTGATTGTAGACTTCGTACGTAGAAGTAGCACGGAGAATATTGGCGAAACGTCCATGAAGACTAAGATCACCTGAAAGCTTTAGAGCTACAGAGAGGCAATTAGAAAATCAGCAACCCTAATATTCTGCATTTATTGATAAATCACTTTTTTTTTTGTAAGGTAATGTAGACAATACAAACTGATAACACAGATTAATCAATACGCATTTACAATTTATACAACTAATTTCACAGCCAAGAATGAATATTTGCTACAATATATGAGGTGTGGCTATAAAATGACGAGACTAACGCTGCTTCAAAAGAAGTACGCATGCACCAAACGCCAGAGACAGAAAGAAGTTTACTGTGAAGCCTTCATTTTCAAATGCAGTACCTTTCGCTTCTGTGAGCAAATCCGTATATCCGTTCATTCGCATTAGAATAACTTTTTTGTTTCGTCGGAAAAATGATAAGTGATCAAATAATTGTTGAGAAATTTCACATGAAACTCGGAAAAGCCGCTAATGAAACTTATAATTTATTGAAAGAAGTGTATGGCAATGAATGTTTATCGCGTGCACGTTTTTTCGAGTGGTTTAAACATTTGCAAGATGGCCGAGAAGAGTTGAAGATGATTTGCGCTTTGGTCACCCTTCCATGTTAAAAACGGATGACATTATCGAAAAAAAATCAATAATCTGGTACGATATGACCGTCAGTTAAACATCCGTGCAATTGTTGAGACAGTGGGAATTGACAAAGAATCCGTTAGGAAAATTTTATGCTACAAGTTTGACATGCAAAAAGTGTGCGCTAGGATGGTACCTAAAATTCTCATGTTTCAACAACAAGCTCGTAAAAATGTTTGTACTGACACTTTGAATGCCATTGAAAATGATTCAGACCTACTGGAAAGGATAATAACGTGTGACGAATCGTGATTTAATACTTATGATCCTTCAATGATGATTTTTTTTTAATATTCATGGAATAATATACCTTCCCTGGGTTCTTGGAGTTTAAACTATTAATCAACAATACTACCTTCACGTTCTCCGTAGAAAAAAAAAAAAAAGGGAAAACGATCCGAATTGTGGAAAGACAAGTCATTCCGCATGATTTTTCAAGAGAATTGTGGCCAAGTACAACATCCCAGTATTAGACCATTCGGATTTTGGGCCATGCGACTTCTATCTGTTTCCAAAGGTGAAATCTGCATTAAAAGGAACAAGATTTGAATCCGTTCAAGCTGTGAAAGAGAAACGGCACTCGACCTGAAGGAGCTGACAGAAGAAGACTTCTAGCACCGTTTCGAACAATGAAAGATTCACATGGAATATTGTAGGAATAGGGGAGGGGAGTGTATTGAAGCTTATGATAAGTAAACATATATGAGATCAAAATAAATTGTCTTACAGAGTCAGTCTCGTTATTTAATAGCCAAACCTCGTCCATGCAATCTAAAAAGTAAAAGACCTTTAGAATACGTGACGAATAATTAAAAATAATAATCCGTAGGACTGACATTGAAACAGAAGAGGAAAAGATCCTATCTTATCAAAGGGATTTTATCTTGGATTGTAGATGCAATCCTTATACACGATTTTAATTTATAATTGAAAGAGAAGGATTCTTAACGATCGTTTAAAACCATAGTTTTTTTGGCGCTTTCAAATGGTGAGACGAAATAACATTCTTTAGTTAGCGGGCATGAAATCACTTGGTGGTCAGAACACTTGGCTGCAAAATGGCGAAAGTTTCCTCTATTGGGATTGGGTTATGGGCGTATTTAAAGAACGAGAGAAGAAGTACTCAAATGCTATTGGTCATACTACGCAGGAATAAATAGTTCGCTCATAAAAGATAAATTATATTTCCTTTCTCTTAATTTTTATTATTTTGCTGATTTTAAAATTAACACTGCATCGATATTTTTAAATTTTTTAAGATGTGCTAACATGCTGTTGTTTTGAGAAAATGGCGCCATCAAAAATGCGTGGGCATAAAATGAAGGATGCATGGTGTAAAGTTCAAAAAAATTGACTTTACATTACAGTATGATTTTAAAATTGTATTTAATTTGCTAACGTATACTTACCGTGCTGAGATATACTTAATTTAATATTTTATTGTCTGCTTTTATTTTAATATAGGAACAAAACATTATAGTTTGCTTTAATAATATAAATACTCTTACTTTAATACTTCATTTAATAATTGATTTTTTGTGGAAGAATTGCCTGTTTTTATTCTTTCTGTTGTTAAAATTGGCAACGTTGCTGTACTTTAGAATATTTTCTTGTGGAAATAAAAATTCATTAACAAGTTGGAGATGTTTTCTTTTCATGAAGGAAGTTGCTTGGGAGACGCTTGAAAGTATTTACGCTAATTAATATTCATTTTGGGGGAACTGGTTTTATAGATTAGGAAGATGATGGCTGCCCAATTTAAAAACCAGAAACTTTCATTGTCGATTGAGCTCGCTACCAAAGATGAAGGCTTCTTATAACCAGAATAAATCTTTTTTTTTTTTTTTTTTTTTTAAAGCACATTTTAAAATGAAATTAGCAAAGCCCGTTTCAATTTTCACATAGTTTTGTTTCACTTAAAGTTTTGTTCTATTTCTCTATTACTCCATTCTGTCAACTGGTTCAGAAAGAAAGAAAAAAATAGCACACACAACAGTGTAATAAACATACCAACATATATGCACTTTTGAAGAAATCTCTTTTGTAGCTAACAACTATAGGACTATAAAGCTTACTTTTAATTTTTTCTTTACAATCTACATTTTAAGATTACTTGTAATATTTTGTCTTTCTAAATGTTTCACCCGATCCCTCCGATGAAAACACGTAGCTCTACTTCTTTCCTCCGAAAGGTATCTTAAAATTTTGTGATAAATCCTTGTTAGTGCCTTGATTCCTTCTTGCATTAGCACCATCTGCTTTACTTCACAAGATTCGCCCGGAGCTTCTTTTTTCTTCCTCGTGACAATTTATGTTGAGTAAAGTGCCGTCCAGGGGTACACGCAAATTTTGTTATCGTCATCGCAATATGTTTAAATCTTTTGATGACGTGAACTTAGGAGAAATAATTCGAGATAAAAAACCAAAGTTTTTATATGGTGGCAAAGTTTATTTAAAGAAAATTATTGAAATTTTAGTTAAAACTTGTCCCAAATGTTTAAATATTGCATTTCTAGGCGAGTAAGAACAATTCCCAAGGTTTCAGAGATCTATGGGAACTTGGTTAAATTAACGAGAGAAAATTTAAGGACTCACACATTCCATGTGAAATACAGAAAACGTTGTAAAAATAGTTCTTGAAGAGGGGACTTTTTATTGTGTTGTGTGTCACTTTTCTGTCAGTGGTTGACTGCTCTGAACATCTTCTACAATAGGGCCAAATAGTAAATTGGTCACCCGCTGGGCAGTTGGGATGGATGCTGTTGTACATTTCCTCACTTCCTTTTTAGGAAGTGTTTTTCCTGAAAACCGAATTGCGTTTTTCGTGCCGAATTCCGAAGAAAGTTACAGAATTCTGTTCTAAAAATAGATGGTATTTTCTTTCATGCAATTTCCCCATTTTATCTTTTATAGTATCAGAATTCGTTAAGTAAATTAATCTGTTCAATGCAATAATCTGAAAAAATACTATAATGATTATTTTACTTAAAAATGTTTTTTAATATGGCGTCGCTGCATTTTATATGAGAGTAAATTTATATAACGCAGCTATCAAATTACATTTTAGGCAAGTTAATACATAGACAATAATATCGTGATTACTCTACTCATACACACAAAAATACTTCTTTGGCATTTTAAAAGAAAACTTATTTGATATAAAATAAATTGAGACGACTAAAATTTAAGCAGAAAAAATAACACTGTAAAGTATTATTCGTTTTACTTGCGTGAGCTGAGGCTGAAAAGGGGGGGGGGATTTTCAACAAAATTCTATCTACTTCCTCTCAGAAAACTAAAAGGACCATTCAAGAGATTAGAAATGGCCGCGGTAGCCTAGTGATCAAGGTCGTGGACTCGCGACCGGTGGTTTTCGTTCAGTCATGGGTTCAATCCTTGACCGCCAAAGACCCGCCGTGTAGCCAGGGCTGATGCACGTTAAATCTGTTCGGGGCCCAAAGTCCTCCTATTGGCATGGTATGGATGTTAGGAGAGGGAGGTGCCAACTCAGGTGTCGTCCTCGTCACTTGACCGTGGTTCCAAATTACGAGGTCAGTCGCCAATAGCCCTCGTGTTGCTTGCAGTGCGACGTTAATAAAAGCTAAACTAAACTCAAATGATTAATGTTTACGGATTCTAACAAGTTTTATGGCGGTCGAAAAGAAGGGTAGAAACTACCTGTTTGGTTTCTCAACCAACCCCGAACTTTAGAGACTGTTCCTTTTGGTTGCGTAATCGACCGACCGTCCTAAAAAGGTTAAAGCACTGGACTTTTCAGTACCGTTCATCTACATTTTTCGGTAGCTTAGTAGCGCGGGCTCGCGTCTGGTGATTTTCGTTGAATCGTGGATCCGAGCCTTGATACCACTGAAAATCCACCGTGTAGCCGGGGTCGATGCACGTTAGATCTGTCGAGACTCAAATTCCTCCCGTTGGCGTAGTATTAAAGTTAGGAGAGGGGGTGCAGCTCAGGTTTCGTCCTCGTCCTTGACCGAGGCTCAAAATTACGAGGTCCGTAGCTAATAGCCCTAATGTTGTTTTCATTGGGACGTAAATAAAAACTAATCGATCATAAACATTTTGCAGCACTCATGTGACAATGGTCCGGATGAGTCAGAGCTTCAGGAAATTGTCAACAACTGTAATTATTATACCTTTCTAGAGGAGAATAAGCTAGTGTGGAGAAAGGATTCTATTCTTTTGCCCTACCCCTGCAATCGAAGGGGAGAGGCTAGAAGCAAATACTTCAGATCTACCATCTATTTTCATTAAGGCTCCCTTCGAGGGATTCCGAAAGTAAGAATCGACGAAAGCTCCCTCTACTGGGAGGGGGGAAGGGGCCTTACTTTGTGCGGACGAAGTACTCTTACAATACTGATCATTTGGAGCAGAAGTAAATAGTTCTCTTAGAAAAGAGAAATTGCAAGCTTTATTTTTCTTAATTTTCATTATTTCGCTTGAATTCAAATTAGGAACTTCTTAGATGCTCTTAATTTTTTCAATTTTGTTCTAATATTTTCCATTTTCTTCTATTTATGTTTTGACAGTCATCATGAAGTTTGAAAATGACGTCACAGGGTAATAAATATTTCCTCTAGGCAGACTGATAGAAGCTAGTATTGTAGACCTGTCTCCCCACCTCGATTCTTCCCCTACTATCTCCCCCCCATTCAAAGCAAGAGAAAAGGAGAGTACTGAATTTGTCAGTTCTTTACAAAGTTTCTTGAGAGCTTTTCCGGTAGGGAGGGTCCCTGCCCTCATAAAGGAAACATTTTCTGTCCTTTGCTGTTGCCTGTAGCAAAATACAAACGCTTTGCCAAATTTATGTTTTACCAAAAAAGGCGTTACGGCTGATGGCAGCATTACAGCGCAGTGGCATGTGGCATGTTGGTAAAAGGTAAAGCTATGCTTGCGCAATACGGGCAATGGCTATAGCCACGGCCAATGGCAATACCAGTAGCTGGCGAAGGCTGGTAAAATGCAAGCAGTGTTCTTTCTTATAAGTAAATAAAGTGAACAGGCCATAAATAAAGGTATGGGTATAGCCAAAGTGTTATGCCATAGCTGAAGCACAAAATTAAAGGAAATGACAAATTATTAAATTGAAATATGGATATTTGCCTAAAATGTAATTAAAATCGAAACAAACGATTTAAAAGTGATTTCGTACGCGAAAAAGTCATCTGGTTAGCCAAAAATTGATCCAACTAAAAAACAATAGCCCTTCTGTGGCTAAAAGATCGATATCATAAGTCAGAACAAATTGCTGTATTGTTTCTGCATGTGGTTGTATTAACTGAAATAATTATTAGAATTTGCTGATAATATTGCATCCAATCTCTAATTGCCCCAATTTGAAAGAAAATTTAGTATCAAGGCACATGCTTTTATTAAGAGTTTGATTTATAACTAAAAGGTACAGATTGTAATATACATTTATTTAATATTTCTATAGCTCGTGTTGCTTTTTAGAACGAAATTAATAAAAAAAAAAATTATATTTCTATTAATATATATATATATATATATATATACACTTTTCATTTACTTTTACAAGATTTTTTTTTTTTGATTACTCATATATTAAAAAACAAAAAGTCTAGTGTCCATCACCATAACTCCTCAATTTTTTGCTTCGAGTGAAACAATTATCTATAACAGGTGTATTCAATTTTCATTAATTTTTGGGAACCTTTGAGTTTATCGTTTTCTTTGAAGGAACCTCTTTAATCAAAAGTGTTGAAAAATGGGATATCAAAGTTTTATCCTACTCAAATTAGCAAAATTATTCCTGCATCTTATTTTTTTTTTCAGCTCACAACACAAACTCTTTAATAAGATAATGAAGGGAAGCAGGCTAATGGCGGTTTTTTTTATTTTTCTAAAATGTATTATATCAATAAATAAAAAAAACAACATTTTAAATTAAAGTTTAAATTTAAAAAAAAGAAAAATTTTAATGACTGGTTGTGGATTACTTATTTCAAAGTATTTCAAAGCCTGAATAATTGATAAAATCAACAATCTAATATCCTGTTCAGCAACCAATCTGTTTCGTACTGTTTTGTCACAGGGGCCAAAGCGCAAACGTTTTCACATACATAGTCGAAACAAATGATATTAGATGTTTCACAACTCTTTGACAATTTCAGGATATTCTTTCTTTCATCAGCCCAAAAAATTGTCTGACAGTCGAATGCCTTTGCTCGGTATCGAGCGGCAAATGGCCATGGCCTGTCTGAGTACAGTGATCTATGTCGTTATCGATATCATGGAACGAATGTACTGATTAATGGCCTGAAATATGTATTCATGAAATCATAAAGAATTAAAGTACCCGCAATATTTCATTAGTCAGTTTTTGCAACAACGTGTCAAGAATCAATGTTATCGAGAATGCTAAAATATTGATTCAGAACAAAGAATACTTACGGCACACCTGTCAAAGTGTCATAATTTAGAAATTCCCAGGAACCAGATTGATTTCCTCAGGTGTCGTTACCTTTTAATTGACCTTGGTTAATTTTTCTGTCATTGTTGAAAAGTTCATGTTACTCTTAGTACGTCATTTATGCAAAACAACAATAACAAAATCTAAGTTTTAATAAATCATATTTTTTCTAAAAAATATAATGCTATTTAATAGAAAAAAGCGTGCCAGTATGCTGCGTACGTACGGGCGCAAAAAGGCTACGGTTTACCGCAAAGCGGCAGCCGGTAGCCGCTGCAAAGCTTCATGAAACGTCCTTTTTTTATTTTAGAGAGGTGAAAAGACAATTCAATAAAAAATTAAAAAAGTTCTATTCAAAAAAATTTGCAAAGAACAGATTAGCCAAAACAAGGTGGTCCAGACATAAAAAAATAGTTCATTTCGATAGCTAATAATTGTAAATCAATATTAAAGTCATTTGACCACTAAGCCAAACTAAAATATGTAGTTTCAGTTCTGGGGGAGAAAAGGCTGTTTCACCGCTTAAAATTCTGAATAAGGTTATTTTTTTCAGACCTTCCGATTCCAGTTTACAAATGATTCAAGGTAATAAGCAAATAGATAAGTATACAAAATACTTAATTTTTATATTTGTTTCAATTTCAATCCAAGAAAAAAAATTGGGGAAATTTATGACGATATATTTTTGAAATTGAGTTCATTAGTGGTGAAAGCAGGTATATTTTATTTCAATCCAATAAAAAATTCAAGAGAAATTTATTACGACCTATGTTTGAAAATTCGTTCGTTACTACGAAAGCAGACATAAAAGAAAACAAGCATATTCTTGAAAAGTGGTCAGGTACGTATTTATAGGGTATAGAAAACAGCAGCCTCTGGGATAGCTAATATTTGTTGGCAGAGCCTCATTCATATCCATTTAATAATTTTCATTCTGCATTAGTTGCTATACTAAAGAGAAAGGGGAAAACTAATTGAGATCGAAATCTAAAACAAAATTTGTAAGGATTAAATATTGAGGTCGTAAATTAAAGAAAACATGAGAGCTTATTTATTATTTTTTAAATTCGGAACACGGTAGCGGTTCTAGGTGGCCGTATCTCGAACCCTCGATGCGACTAAAACATCACTAGCCACAAAATAGCGAACATAACCATTCGGCTACTCCATACGCCAGTTTCAAAGCAGTAAAATAATGTTTCCGTTCTTGAGAAATGTATTAGCCATGTAAATTGTTCACATATATATGAACCAGAAAAATTAACGCAATAAATTTTTTCTCTCTGTATTCTTCATTTAATCATAAAAAAACTCGATATATTTTAATCTGATTCCTGCCAAAATGGAGTTTTGAAAATAGTAATAAATGGTTACGTACATAATTTATGTAGATGTGCATTCACCTTATCATAAAACTTGAACAATATTCCTTTAGTTATAATACAATTCTAAAAAAACAACAACAAATTTCTTTCTTTATCTCTCTAAATAGCGTATCTAAAAATATCTATTGTTCATTTTAATAATTAATAAAGTAATTTGTATAGTGTGTGTTTTTTTGGGTAGTAAAATAGAAGCGTAAAAAACGAAGGATTACTTCTATTTTAAGAAATCGTGAATGAAGTTTACTTTAAATACCACATAGATATCTGTATATGTTGACAAACTTTCAACGGATATTACGCAACTAGGGGATCCTAAGAAATTTCCAGAAATCGGCTGACTTCCCCTCGAAGGGGTGTAACCCCTTTTGTCAACGTGTTCTTACTATGTATCCTGCGCATTGAGGCGGGACTTTTAATATTGTTTTCCCCTCTTTAATGCTTAGTTTGATGACCTGAACAAATTACAAGCAGGGAAATAGCCAAATTTTTTTAAAAAATATGTGATTTGAGGAGCGTAAAAAAATGATATTTGGAATTACTTTTTTTTTCCGGATTATTCAAAAGTATTTTTTATGATCAATTTAGTGCGCCGGATGCGAGTTTTCGATCTTACTAAAATTTAAAATATCTAAAAAATCAGAAAAAAAAAGTAATTCCACAGAAGCCTTCATTTTTTAATGTTTTAAATGCACTTTATTCCATGCAGTTAAAATAAATATTCTAGATGTGAGATTTTGGCATGTAACTCCATAGGATTTAACATTAGGTGGGAAATTCGTGGTGAAGTGTACGACGGGAGCCTTAAAGCGGCGCTCAGTAAAATTACGATTTTGAAAATCGCCAAGCAGTAAGATTTATCGCCATGTTTGATTGTGAACTCCTAAGGTTGCAGTCCTAAAGAAACAGCACTTGAGTAAAATATCGCTTGCCTCGTCAACGTTACCGATTTCGTATTTTTTTTTTTTTTTTGTGCACTATTTTGTTGCCTTTGGACAATGTCTAAATAATTTTCAATTTACCAAACAGCGAATGATGATGTGTTTTACATTCTATGTTTCGCGCGTACGCGCCAGCAGCAGCCGCTTACGCCGCATGCTGCCGCCGGTACTCGGCTTGCAGCTTTGCGTGGCAGCAGGCAAAAGTGCTAAAGGTACGGCAGCTTTTATGGCTATATGTGCAAAAGGCAAGGCTTTTGCTGGGCGGTATGGCTGCTGTATATGCAAAGCGGCGGCGTTTGCAGACGTTTTATATGATGGCAAAAGTATAATAAAGAAAAAAATTATTAAATAATTGTTAAAACTGGTCGAAAATATTCAAATATTGCATTGTTAGACAAGTAAGAACGGTTCCTTAAAAATTTTAGAGCTCTACCTTGATGCGAAGTTGGTTAAATTAATGATGAAAATTTGAAAACACAATTGGATACACACAGATAGACACCACACCAAGTGAAAATGTTACATAAAAAAACGTTAAAACTAACTAAAATTAATTGATTCTTCCGGTAAATTAAATGGTTGAAGTTTCGTTTTACCCAACCTCCCTTATGACAGGAATTATTTATGGTATTTGCCAAATGTGGTTACTCTGGTCTTGGTTTTACGACTTAATGTTCAGCCAAAAAAAAATCGCCAAGTTTGGTACCAATTCTTTTAAAATCGTGCCATGGTTGGGCTAAACTGCATTATTAAAGAAAATATAAGCTAAAACTTGTCGCAAATGTTCAAATATTGCATTGTTAGGCGAGTACGAATGATTCCTCATAAATCAGAGCTCTAGCTTGATGGGAAGTTGCTAAATTAATCGAAAATTTGATGACCACACAATACCATGAAATCAGAAAAACGTTTTGAAAAAAAAAAGCTGTCACAACCTTTTTTGGGGAAGAGGAGGCAAAAGTCTCGATTCAAAACTAATTTATAATCCAAGGTTGATTTAATTATTTTTCAATATAAATGTGATTAAGACATATGAAGTATCTTAGAATATAGCTTTCCTATAAAGTTCATAAAATTCAGCCAAAAAAAATCGCTAAGTTTGCTAATTTTTGAAATCACGCCTAGTGGTTTGGCTAAACTGCATTATTAAAAAAAAATATTGAAAAATTGGTTAAAACTCATCTCAAATATCTAAATATCGCATTGTTAGGCGAGTAAGAACAATTTTCAGAGCTCTAGCTTGATGGGAAGTTTGTTAAATTAATGGTCAAAAATTTGATGATACACGTACACGTACCAAGAGAAATACATAGAAATGTTTTAAAAACGTTGTAATATATATAATTTGATAAATATTAGCACATGTAACCGAAGAAGCACAC
>BMAW01023394.1:0-13275 GCA_019974015.1 Nephila pilipes | reverse complement strand
CATAAAATTAAATCAGCTAAAAATAACACGGCAAAGATAACGTCAATCATTCAAGCTTTAATGTTAAATGATGAATAATTTAAACACCACTTTTTTAGTTTTTGCAAATTATACTGATGTATGTTATAAATTAAATTTCCTTTTCCCCTTTTTTCCTTTTGTATTTCCAATAAAAATTAAGATGTTTTTCATTCATTATAATTCAAAAAGGGCAACCAATAGCAGTTTCAGAGCTACTCACCTCTCAACCAATGAAAATTCTGTACCCCAGAATTTCATCAAACTATTTATATTTTTGAACTTTACCATCAAAAATGAAAACTCCATCCTTCCAAAGCCACTTCTATATACAAGATTTGGGCGCCCATAGAAATATCAACGTGCAACATAAAACAGGAATGTGTGCAAAAACCAAAGGCTTAGCAAGCGCATTAAAAAAAAATTCACGATACAGTGCATGAGAATTTTGAAATTCTATTACACAGTATACAATGTTCCACGCAAGTAAGGCTAAAATTATATCTGGCATTTTGCAAGCTCTTTTAGGTTTTTATGCATAATTTAATTTTATCACTGGTCCACATGTTGGTCATTAAATTGAATACACATTCCGTTGATGCATTAGTTCCTGGTAAACACAGACAACAAGTAATTTATCAATATTCTTAAAGGAAATATCATTTCCTACGATGAATCTAAATATTTCATTCCATCTGTTGTAGTATGGAATTTTTTTTTCAAGCTAACATCTTTTTTTTCTTCTGTAAAGTAGTGCTAAGCAAATAATATCTCTATAAAATTTGTCTTTAAAACGAAATTGATGTCTGGAAAATTCTTCGGAATATAATCACTGCAAACTTAAATATCGTTAAGAAGGGGTTGGTTACTTAATAAACGACGATAATATTAGTTAGACGATTTTACTTTGATGAAGAACTATCAAACACGACACTAAACCACCAATTCGATAATTGACCCCAAAATATATTTATTTTATGAATATAACATAATAATTTGGGAAATCTAACTTGGATATAACATAATAATTTGAGAAATCTAACTTGGAAAACATAAAATAACACATACGAACCGCAATGTTGTTTTGAATGAACAGGAAATTCCCCCCACCCCCTTTTTTTTTTCTTTTACGGATATTATGTGTTAAAATAAACTATAACTATCGAGAATTGATGTGAAGGAATCAAAATGTATTTTATGGGGGGGAAAAAACGGGACTTTCACAGCGGAGAAGTGCAGCATTCATTACTGCGCGTCTGTCGCAAGGGGGCGCGAGTGTATGCAACAATATTATTAATAAAGTTTATAAGATTAGTAATAGAATTTGAGATTATTAATAAGAATTTAATAATAAATCTAATTTCGAGATTATTAATAGAAATATGTTGAAATTATTAACTAAATTTTTGTAACTGTAATGAACATACATGTGAGTGTGTGCAAGAGGTGTTCTTAAAATTTGCAAATATTCACTCATACCAAATTTTAATGTAAGTTCTCATTATGATAAATGCTTTGACATTGAGAGAAAAAACATATAACGTTTCGAAACTCATTGGCAAAAATTTAAGGGATGATAGAAAACATCTAAACAAGCAATTATCACCGTGAAATGAATAGGCACAGAGCAAGCGGTGAATCGCTAGATGGCGCTGTATTGGTATCTTTTTACATTTTCAGGATAAATTAGGAATTGCACCTCACCCAACATGATTTAGTCTATATAAGTGAAGTTTTAGCGCAGTCTCAGAAAGTAATAATTAACTTAACAAATGAGTAAATCAGTTATTAATGTAATTAGTTTATCTCTACAATGTTTTTTTTATCCTTTTACTTTTACATATTTGTCATGAATTACTTTAGCAGGAATATTTTAATCAAATATATATGTATTGATCACAGGCCTTCACGAAAAAGAAAAAAAATCATCTTTATATGATTAAAGTATTTTCTGCTTTTCTCAAAAAGAGTGACCAAAACCAAGAATAAATGGTAAAATGTGACTAAGGAATCTTAAGATTTTCGTAAAAGATAGCTTGTGTACTATCCGGCAATGTAGCAAGAATGAATATTAATAAAAAATATGTGCTTCTGAAATTTTCTTTAATCAGTGTAACAAACAGTAGGAACATTTCGTTATAGAAAAGCTTTGCTAGCTTTTAATTCTCTCATGCAAGATTAACAAGCTCTTCACGATTATAAAAATATCTTTATAAATGTTGATTATTTCTAACACTGTAAATGTGTTTTAACGGTTCCTATTTAAAGTATCTGTGGTGCTCGGTCTCCAAAACTTTGTATTGTATAATTAGGTGATCCGCAGTTGTTTGTAGCTTCGGAGTAGCCAGAGAGGACAGAAATATTATGAATATTCAATGAGATATGAGCAATTAAGGAAAATATTTATTTTACAGAACATGACTACAAATATAATGTTTTTCTTGTACAGTTCATGGCTAATAATTTCGGTAAATTACATTAAAAAAAAAAGCTGAATGCCGTGCATATTGAGAAAAATATGATGATATAATAAGTTGTATTTCTATTTTCTGAAAGTGGGTAGATGATAAGGAGTTTTCCACAAATTGCTATCCTTAATCATTCATGCCTAGATATGATTAAATTTGAATAGCATAAAATTTACAATATACTACATACACATATATGCTTGCAAATGACATCACAGGAAGTAAAGGTGCATTAAATTACAAAACCCGAATCTTAAAGAAAATTTTAAGATAGACATATGAGGAATTAAGGTACACTTGTATATACTGGAGTTAAAAATTGCTGTTTTAAAAAAAAATCCTTACAATTATTTTTTCGATGCATTAATTACTTTTACTTACTATAAATATCTACAACATTCATATAGGAAGATTTTATTTCGTTTTATTTTCAATAAAATTTCAACTGAAACTTACATTGTTTGATACCAATTGCAAAGCAATGCTTTTGCTGGAGACATACTTGATTCAAATGTAAGAAGTTAATCAAAATAAATTATCTGTAAACTAGCAGTTTTCTTCCACCTAATGAAAACAGCTAACTTCTGGGAAACACTTATGTAAATTATGGCTTGTTATGTATATCGAATTAAAATTGCTAGATTACCCAATTCAAAATTGTTTTTATGTTTAAATAAGACTATGGAAATTTTTACTATGTTTTAAGTTCTAAGTGAAGGGAATTTTGTTATGAATTTCTTCAAAATTGTTAATTTTTCTACCGTTTTATGATGATCCAACATCCAAGAACATTTTATTTGGATTTCGTAATCTTTTTTTTAAATAAATGCATATTACTTACCACTAAAATTTAAATTTATCTACTTCCGATTTTTAAAAAATGCATGTTTTTTCAACTAAAACTTTACTTAGTAAAAATGTAACATATTAATAAAAAATTTGATTGTACATTTCAAAAGTATGTTCATATACCGCGCTGTCAATTTAGAACCACAATACAAGATATGTACCATTGTGCCTAACCCGTGCAAATCTTAAGCCTTTCACTACATGCAAAGCAATCTCCAGGCTCAATCGAAGTCACTCAGTTAATGTTTAAACTATGTGATATAAAAGAGCACACACGAAAGGATCATTTTTAAAAAGCAACGGGCAGCGAAAAAAAAGTGCTAAAAATAAAGATGACACAATTTTTTTCTATCAAGCAATGCAATAATATGTATAATGCAAGAAAAAACCCTTTTTCTCTCATTTAGAATACCTATCATATTATGTAATTAATTACTTAAAAGAACATTTGGTTATAGATGGAGAAAGATGTGAATGGGGCCGTTCAGATAAAGAAATTCTGATATCTAGCTGTGAAAATATGCTCCATACAATGCGTTTATAAAATTGATTTAATACAGCGAGTTGAGACGTAATTACAATAATGACACACAAAAAAGTATGGTTTTAAATGATTTTTTCTTATAGTTAGAAGCAATGATTTAAAAACTATGCTCATAACTTAGGTTATCAGCATTTAAGCAACATTCACCTATGAGTGTTAGCGCATTGATGGAATATGAGGAATATATTTTTGCTACTTGATAACTATATGGCTGTTCTGCTGGAAAGCTTTATTCTACGAGCCGATGCAATGTTATATATGGCACACGAAAATGCTCTAGGTCATTTGATTATCAAATTTCTTGTACCACTCCCCATGTCAAGTATCTTGTGACGCGATCAGAACTCAGAAAACACCACGTGCCGTGCACTTAAGAGTGATTTAGAACTTTGCACCAATATAGAACATATAATATATGTTATTACATATAGTAAAAGTATAAAAATGTATTCACACTTTTCTGAAGTTTTCACTCAAGATTTCGGAAAGCAGCATCCTGAATCTATTAGAGACTCTGTAGAGCCACTAGGTGTCACTAGTGTCATAGGTTGTTTTATCATGAAAATAGCATTTCTACTTGTCCAATTTCTCTAAAAATCTCTATCACCATTCAAGAAAACGCGAAGATGAATGGAATACCCATCTCTATCCAAAGGAACATTTATTCTTCGAGATTCGGGTAGGAAGAGCGCTCTAGGCGAGAGCAGGAAAAAAATGTGAACGATTCTGAAATTATTTTTCTGGGTGTCTGTTTTTCTTGCTCTCAACTTGAAAATGGCATTTTGAAAGGGCCAAGACAGCACATTAGTGTGATTTGGAATTTCACACCAATATAAGACACAAAAGATTGATAAGTTTTGGACAATTATAAAATAAAAAGTTTAAAACAATAATAATGAATAAATAAATATACACAGACAGATGAGTTGGTAGAGCTCTCTCTCTCTTTACTATATACAATATTTAATACATGTATAATGTTTCGAACAAAATTCATGCATTATTTTCGACATGTATATTCTAACGCACATTTGTTTTCAATTATTTCCTGTAGAAGGTGTGTTACGGAGTACCTTTTCTACAGTTAGAAAATACTTCCACACACAAGAACTATTCTCAATTTACGCTTACGTAAAATTAGCATTAATACCTGCGTTTCTAGAAATATTCTAAAACCGCAATTGAATACGAATTAAATATTTTTTTAAAATATGGGGGGGAAGGCGAAATCGATGGATTATTTTATTTTGTGAACAAATTGCTCGAAGAGCATTGAATTATGTAATTTTAAAAGAATTGAAAAACGAATAACAATTTCCGCGGTTACAATAACTTTAAATAACACTCCCATATAAAAGTTTTTCACTGTTTAAATGTAGACTGATGACACGGCCATATTGACTCAGAATGAAATTTCTAACAGAGCTTTCTTACCACCACTATTTTTATACGGCACGTTTGATGAAATACAAACACGATTACAACCGTATGTCGCACAATTCTATCTCCTTTTAATTCAAGAAGAAGCTGCACTGTATGTGTGGCTTGTATTTAAAAAGCAGGTTTACTCGTGAAATAGATTTAATGCCAATTGTCGTGGCGAATGATGAAAATATCTGGATTTTTCAGTCTCATACTAGTGTCTGTTCGCTGTGAGAGACCGAAAACTGGACGAGTCTACTAAATACGATTAGGGATAACAGGAATTTAGCTGAGGTGTTTGGGGATTATTCCTCTCAGGAACTTTCCATTGCACTAGTAAAATGAAAACAAAACATCACAATAATCCAGAGTTTGTGATTATTCGTTCATCATTTTTTGCCCTTGTAAATGAACAGGAGCTGCATCTTCCTTGTGCAAAAAAAAAAAAAAAAAATGTGGGAATTTTAATATCTGTGCAAATCTTGTGAAGATTCTTTTTCGTTGCAAGTCCTAAACATTCGGTAGCTCAAAATTTTGTTTTTGTGTATTCTGAAGTTTTTGCTGTTATTTTCAATGGCTTCCTCGTGTTATTCTCTGACTATTTTGATGAAAACCGAACATGTTTTTCCACATTAACAGGCACTCCTGATGCAATATGTTGATTCCTTTCTGCTTTTAAATTTTCTATGCTACTCCTATGCAAATAGAATTCTCACAAACGATGTTGTCATGGCACCTATTACCTCTTTATTCATAAATAATGACATTGTCTTTTCCATTCATCAAACTCCCTGCCAGAGTAAGAAAAATATATTTCAAATTTAAATTTTTATCTTCCAAATGAAAGGGGTCGTTTTGGAGGTGATTTGTGAGTGGGTGTTGGGAGGATCTATGATTGTTTCAGACTGCTTCTGGGCCAAGAGGTTCGCAAATGTTATGACTCAATACAAATATTCCTTTCGTTTCAAATATATTTATTTTCACAACACGACACAGAGATAATGAGGCTATTTACAGTAGAGAAAGTTATTATGCATAGAATACGTACATAATATTGATGAAAACTTATATATATACTATTAAAAGCGTAATTACGTAATGACATCAAAAAGCCATTTTTGTTTATTCTAATTCCGTAACCAAAACTAAAAAGAAGTTGCCAGATTCCAAGTTGGAATAAGCTAAGAGTAGAATTAAAGAAACAGGAAATATAAAACTTAATGGTGAGTGGCAACATCCTCCCACCTTTTGTATTGCGGGCATAACTTGCTTAAAGCAATACAAAACAAAATATAAATTAGATGCAATACAAGTAAATACTACAGAAATCTTAATTAACATTTGTTAATGAATAAACTAAAATACTAAACAGATTATATAAAATGTACTGAAATCAAAGTTGAAGTTCAGTCTATAAGACCAATCTTTTCGGAGGGACAATTTGACGACCAAGTCGTGTTTTCTTCAGAGTTTCTTCTTGTTCTTTAGGAAGATCTTCAGATTGAAAAGATTGGTCATTTGAAGTAGAACACTGTTTAGCACTAGAAGAGGTATCGGGAGCACTTTTAATTATTGCAGGTACATCCTCGAAAATCTCAGAAGAGCTCAATTCTAAGGGATAAATTCTCTGAATAGGTCGGATAATTTCTCCATTAGACACGAGCAATTAGGCGACTCGTTCGATGTTGTCCTTTCCTTGAAACATTTCGATGACGCGTCCCAAAGATCAGTTTAACCGTTTAACATTGTCCGAGCCCACGAGAACAATATCTCCTACTGATAAGTAACATCGCTTGGGAGCTAACTGTGGATTCCGAATAAGCTCTGATAAATATTCTTTTTGGAACCGTTGACATAATTGATAGCGATGCTAATCTTCCCCCCCTGCTAATCTTTTTCAACCTTTGATGGTTATGAATGAGTCCAGCTGGCATTGGAATAGCCTACATACTGCCTGCTGACGAGTTCTGTACGTCCGAAGTTTTTTGACCCAAATGGTTGCAGCCAAACTGAACTGGTCTAGCAAAACTTTCTCCAATGTGCCCTGACGAGCTGTGTTCTTTCGAGTGTGTTGCCCGACGTTGTATGTGTCGCAAACGATACCAAATGCAAAATTTATTTATTTTTATAGTGTATACATGTTGTTTGGAGCACATGAATTTTTTTGAAAAATGAGAGAAATGTTACCAATCTAATTTTTGTTGATCCAGTTATTTTTCTTGTTAAATTTCATGGGAGTTTGTTACTGAAAAGGCTAAATAGATGATGAATAATTCCAAGTGTATCACACACACAAAAAGAGTTTTAAATAAGTATAACAATAAAATGTTTCTTAAAGTTTTAAATTGTGTGTATTAATTTACATAATTTAATACTTTACTAGCTTATATTTATCATTTACTGACTTATTTAAAAGGGCTAATAACTGTTGTGAACTTTTCATTAATATACATGAAATAATTCTCTAAGGACTATCTTTTTAAAACGAGCTCTCTGTATGAACGTCGGAAAAAAGGTGGTATTTTCAAAAGCAACGTGGGGAAAAAGGCTGCCACTTTAAGCGACCGTTTATTGAAACATTGAGTGCAATAAGAAAGTGAAAATGGTTGATTTGCCTGACCATCAAAGGGTTAAAAGTCATGCGATTCCATGTAGTATTTCAGTTTTTAAGAAATTATCAGTAAATATTTATATTGAACTTTCTTTTTTTTTTTTCTTTTCCATTGCTATGTTCTTAAATATTAAGATGGCTCTTTACACTAAATATAGAAAATTGAAGGGGGGGGGAACCCATTTTATATGCATTGTTCTATTAATGCATTTGAGTGTTGGATTGCATTTCGTTGACTTTTTATGCCTTTAACTGCTTAAACATTGACTTTTTGTGCTTTTTTTCATTACTATGTCAAATTTACTTTTTAATATTGGTCACAGTTACTCATAACTTATTATATCCTCAGTTAACACTGAATTCTTTGTGCTCTTCAATATGTTTTTAAAATTGGCATGGTTCATTGGTTTTTTTTATAAATAGTTGAAAGTCACTTAAAGAAAAATGATATTTCTTTCCTCGCATCTGGTCAACTATTTATTTACATTGTTACAAAAATATGAAAACACAGGCACTATGATTTGAATAAGATATGTTATAATAATTTGTGTGTTTTGTTTAGAAAACTTTGTATAATTATAATTAATATTCTTTTTTTTTTCAATTTACTTATAATTTTAATTATACTGCTAGCGTAAATGGTATCCATTAACTAGATAGAGATAATGTCCTATTTGGCAAAAAAAAAAATTTATATTTTAATACTGTGAAAATTTTAAATGAATGCTGCTTTAATTTCAAAATCCTGCATTATATATGGAACTAATAAACATTAAAAAGCACTGTAAACAAATTCCATATTTTGTTACAAAACGATGCACATTAATCGAATGGCTGAGATACAAAAAATAATGAAAGTTAAATCACTATCAACAAGAAACTTTCCAGTAGGAACCTAAACCTTAAATCTTGTGCCTATATATAGAGCTTGGGCAACAAAACATGTTTCCAAATTCTGGATTAAGAGCATTATGATGCTTATGTTTAGGAATTGAATTTTAAATGCATTTTTTTTAAAAAATTTTATATATATATCATTTATCTCTCCAAGCAGAGTTATCCTTCTTTGTTTAAACTGCTGCACAAAATGCAGCCAAGAGAGACGATTCATTTGGTGTTGATCAAAAAAAAAAAAAAAAAAACGTTTTTGAATGAATGCTGAAATTCTCATAAACCAACGAGTGACATTGTATATTTGATGTAGGAAAAAATCTGAATATATATTGTTTTAAATAGCATATTTGATTGAAAAAATATTGCAGTGATTCTATAGCTTCCAAATTAATAATAGGTGAGAAAAAGATGTTGAGTATTGTTTTAAATCAAAAGTCACATTTCAATGTTTTTACACTGATAGAATATCTTAAATTGTTCCTTTTATATGAGCTATAAATTGAAGTACAATCTAAATTGTTTTGATTCTAAAGACATGATACTTAATTCTCCAATCTTCCACACTACTGATTTTTGTGCTACTTTATATGGAATGCCTGTTACTCCATGTTGCTCTAGTGGTAACGGCTCGAACTCTTTGGCCAGCGTTGTTTCACTGAGTCCTGATGCCACTCAGACCCGCTGTGTACGGGTGGATGCACCTTTTAAATCTGGCTCTTCCCAAGTTCACCTTTGGCGTGGTGTGAAAGTTTGGAGAGAGGGGTACCAGCTCGGGTTTCTTGCCATTCGACCGAGGCCCAAAATTATTGTGACCGTCGCCACTTCAGCTGTGTTGTTTCTTGATTTCTTGACGCTAATAATCAATCAATTGATTACCCAAACGTTGTAAGTAACTGTCAGATTCCGCGCCTCTGACTTGAGAATCACTGTAACGAGAACTAATGATTCAAATGAAAATTATGACAGGTTTAAAAAAACTAGTGTTTCATCTAGGATTTTTGTTACCTTCATTCGTTAAGAACATTTCATAATGACCCTGAGGCATCCTTCTAATTTATTTCCCCTGTGGGCTTACTGTTTTCTGCAAACACTGGTGACGCGACACAGGGATACCTTACGATTCTTTTCTCTTTTTTTTACTTCTTGTACTGGGCCTTTGGCCAAGCTTTTGCATGTACTTTGCAAGGTGTAGCATGCAGTTCTGGGCAATTGCCCTACTACTTTGATGGATTTGCAGCCCTGCTGTGTCTTACGGTGCGGCTGCCGTGAAGGCCTTGTGTTTTTTGAAGCTGAAGCGGCTGTATGCAGCCACTGCATGTTCTTTATACTTTGGCAAATTTTTACCTGCCGTGGTATACTTTTTTCTACCATATCTTTTGCTTAAGTTTTACTACGGCAGGCTTGCCGGGCAAGTATAGCCGCTATCTAAGGTATATAAACTCATTTTCACCTGGCAAGTGATGATGGAAATGGTACTTTTAAAAGTATAGCTACGTAAACAGCGACGCTTTAGCCATACATCCAGTGTATGCAATCAAGTTTCTGCCTACCTTGGTACTTCTTTTGTAAAGAAGTCACATTTAAATGCCTGCTTTTACGCTCAAAGGAAGTTGAGATGTAACTTCCTGGTTTCATAATTTTACCATTATGATTATGATTTATCATTTTATTTGCCTCAAAATTTTTAAAGTAAGCAAGTTGAAAACGAATATAATTCTTAAAAGTCATCGACTATGGTAGATAATCTCTTATCTTCTTAATTTTTTTCAGTGGTAAAAAAAATCGGACTTTAATATTTGCTTAAAATATCTGCAATGTCAGCTAAACAAGTCTTCCTTGACTTAAAAACAATGGCTGGTGTTTATTGTGATACATATTTTTTAAGCAAATCATACGACTCCTTGAAGTTGATTCTTTAGATCACATTTCTGATAAAACATTATGCCGTTGGAGGTATGTTATTTTTTCCAGATATTTTAAAAAAATTTATTAAATGTCGTGTTAATAAATGCATCTCTTTTGTTGCTCAAGTGAACGAACTCACTAGTTAATTTCTTGTTTCAGTGTGAGTATTTTACTCATGATGCATAAAAACATGAGTGAAAACATAAATATAAATTTCCATTACGTATTTTATTAATAATCAATTCCCAGTTTGGTTGAAATTCACTTGCAATATTGAAACATATAGTTTTGTAGGTTGAATGTACTTTAGAGAATCTCCTGCTGGCGACAAAAGTTGTTTATTACACTTTTTTGGCGATATTTTTTACACTTGTTACCATGTTTTCTCCTCTGGTGTGGCTTTAGTCGTAAGTAACCTTACGAATATGGCATATGATACATGATTTTTGGTAAGAAGTTTTTTTTTTATATTTATATCTTCTGATCATTTTTTTTCACTTGTTGTAATCAGTTTATCTATCTGAATTTGCTACACGAATACGGGATGCCGATCACCTGATGTTTTTTTTTTTTCAACTATACAATCCTCGAACCTATTTTTTTTTCACTATTTATTTATACTTCTTTCAATTTGCCACACCTAATAAGTATGCCGGATCACCTGATGGTTTTTTTTTTTCGTTATACAACTCTCGAACCTATTTTTCACTCTTCTATATTTTCCTTCTAATTTGCCTAATGAGTATGCCTTATCACCTGATGGTTTTTTTTTCGCTATACAATCCTCTGAACCTATTTTTTCACTATTTATACTTTTCGGTTTTGCCACACGCACAATATATGCCGGATCACCTGATGGTTTTTTTTTTTCATACAATCCTCGAACTCATTTTTCACTATTTATACTTTTCGAATTTGCCACATCTAATGAGTATGCCGATCACCTGATGGTTTTTTTTTCGCTATACAACCGAACCTATTTTTCAATTATTTATAATTTCTTCGAATTTGCCACACTAACACGGATGCCGATCACCTGATGTTTTTTTTTTTTCGTTATACAATCCACGGATCCTATTTTTTTCCACTAATGGCAGCGAAAAGCGACTGGCGGCAATTAAGCGCTTATGGTGCGCGGGCTTTAAGGCACGGCCAGCCGTGGTTTTTTTTTTTTTGTTTTGGCGTTTTATACGGCAGTACGGCAATGGCAGCTGCAAAGTGCGGCAGCCAAGGCATGCGGCTTTTGTATAAGCGGCTACGGCTTTTGCAAGTGCCTGCAGGCAGCAAAAAGTTTTGGCAGCGGCATGGCAAGTGGTGCGGCGCGAATGCGGTTTAGCGGCAGGCAAAGCGGTAAACCAAAGGCCATGCTTGCTACCAAAGCTTTTTTTTGTGGTACGGCAAGCCAAGGCGGCTGGTATACGGCTGCTTTGCCGTGGCGAAACGGAAGCGGAAATGCGGCGCGTACGCGGTACCGGTATGGCATGAAATGTGCCTAAGCAGCTTAGCCGCGGCAAGCGGGCGGCGTAAGCAACGGTATGCCGCGGCTTTACCAGCGGCGGCGGCGGTTTTACGGTACTGGTATGGGCGGTGTATTTGCTGCATAAGCGGCGGGCAAAGCAGGTGTGGTATGTGGTATTTGCAAAAAGCGGGTGGCGAGAAGTATGGGCTTGTTGTTGTAATTCTCATAATGATTTGGGAAACTGTTTTGAATGTCACAAAGTGTTTTGAAGATAACCAGGAGAGTTCTGATATACGGCGGCGCAGTGTTTCAAGCAATTTATATACTAATTTCCAGTGACAATGGTGACGGCTGGCTGTGTGTTAAAATTCACCGGGTGTATGTTTACATGCAAGGATTTGTCTTTTGGCTTTCATTTCTGTGTTTGCAGCGATGCTGGCCTTTTGTGATTAAAATGAAGAAAAGAAAATCAAGATACCTTATGAAAGTGAGATTTGAAAAAAGTGCACAATTGAGGTTGGTAAAGTTGTATTGTTGTAATTATGCATTAAAAATAATCCAATCCTTGATCTAATTGTTATTATTTTGGGGACAGCCACACATATTGTAGTGTGCAATTTTGTGCTAATCTCTGCCACCAAGGATTGTTGTTTAAATGTTTTGTTGCCTGCCTCCACCCCCGCCAGGGAAATGTCTGTGAGGAAGTTGTCGAATGTGGCAATCTCGCTTTGATGTTTAGTGGTGACCGCTTATGGGCACCCCGAATAATTTGGCCATCGCTTTCGTGAGGAAATGGCTCCTCGCTTGGATTTGGTGAGGTTTTTCCCGTTACTCGGGGAGCTTGCATTTGAAATCTGGTTTCACAATTTTACTGGTTGAGAAAGTTTTTTCTCCGTGACATCGGGTTTGAATGTGCATTTTTTCTCGGCGTATTCTTCCGAAGTTCTCGGTGCCTAGTTGTTGGTATGAGTATGCAGAGAGGTAAATGAATGTATTAATAAATTTATAGTTAATTTGGAAGAAATGGGATAGTTCCGTGACTGTTGATTTTATTTGCATCTAAGAAATGTGGGTGGAAATTGTGTAGCAATGTAACGAAGTACTT
>BMAW01023393.1:0-17398 GCA_019974015.1 Nephila pilipes | reverse complement strand
AAAAAAAAATTTTTTTTTTTTTTTTTTTTTTTTTTTTGCTCTATTAATTCGATACTAAGTCTTAAACTTTATGACGTTGGACTATTCACGGTTTTCTCTTCACTAACCTTGGGGACTTTGATTAAGATTGATTGCACGAATTTCTTCCCAACCCAAATGAAACGTGATTAGTTAAATTAGAGGCAGGTAGAAATAAAGTGAAGTGGTGTAGATAGAAAAGTATACAAGCAAAGCGAGAGACACAAGATAGAGGAGGAGTATCACTAGCGTTGAGTATATGCCTTACAGGTGGTAGACGAGACCAAGAGTGGCTGCGGGTGAGAGTGATCGTGACGAAGCCAAGAATCAAGTCAACTTCAACCGGGAAAGTGGTGGTAAAACAATCTTAATTCGGTATTAGTGAGACGGGCGAATATATCTAGGGATTAGATGTTCATTAATCATTATAGTGCAAGTCTGTGGAATAAATATTGTGCGTGAGATTTGTCCAACGTCTTCTTGTATAAGTTGCTGACTTTTTATTGTTAATATATTTGATTGGGTTATAGTACAAGAGGCGAATAGGAACACAGTTCCGCCACAACTTGTTTCTATTTACATTCTATCTAACAGTCTTCGGTTAGACCGAGACATAGTCTCGAATTATAATATTCAGTTACAAGAAGAAGTATAAGATTCCAAACATGCTCTATTAGCCTGACTGCATGTTTTCTCTTTCAGCAAATGCAAAGTTTCGTTTAATTGGATTGAAGGAGGAAACTTTTCGGTGGGACATCATGCTATTTGCGACGATTTCCAAAATTTTGGATTAGGCTTAGATGCTGAGAATGGAACCCGGGTTGATATTTTTCGGTATAAATGATTCCCCTTTGTACAAAAATGATAAGATCTCAGAGGTTGAAAATGCTACTTTATTCACTAGTAGTATTCAGTCAGTTCGTTCTGATTCGAAGGAATTGAAACTTTTTTATTTTTTTAAATTCGTACTGTTAGTTCACACTCTCCCTATATATATCTTGTTCATTCAATTGTTAATAAAATACTTTTTATTCATCCACTCCAGTTCAAATACATTTTTTTAAACTTGTAGTGGGTTACACTTGATGTTAATACAGTTTTTCATACATTAATTCATTAATTAAATTAAAATAGGTGAAAATGCAGTTGAGCCCAACCACTTGGCGCGATTTCAAAAATTGCCAAACTTGGCGTTTTCTTTTCTTTTTTTTTTTTTTTTTTTTTTTTTTTGTGGGGTGCTGAACGTTAAGTCTGCAAAGTGGACCAAGGTAGCCACATTTGGCAAAATACCACCAAATAATTCCTGTCGCCAAGGATGGTTGGGCTAAACTGCATTTCAACCATTTAATTCACCGGATGAATTTAGATTGCCACTTAATATTGTGATTCTGTCGTATGTATACACATATTTATATTAATTGTAATTATTTAATAAGAAGTAACTAAAATAAAAAATTTCTTTGTTGACCTAAGTAGGAATTGACTTAATTTTTTTCATATTACTTGTTAATTCAGTAAACTGGTTTTTTACAAGCTTTACATTTAGCTTGTCATGTTCATATATATTTATCTATAAATATCACTCCAAAGAGCTTTCAATATTTGTATTCGAATTCCCTATCATCAGATTCAGCTGAAATTTTGCATTCACGTATAACTCCAACGACAATACAATACTGTGGTTATACTCAAGCAGTGACGAACTTGGTTGGGGGATCGGCCTGGGTGTCTTGAGCCATGCATCATTTAATAACGCCTGATGAAGTTGAAAATGTTCCCACAACTAGCTCACGAAATTGTTTTTTTAAACTTAAGCTTCCAGCCCCAAAAGAATTAAACAAATATAAGTAAAAAAAAAATTTTAATCAAGCTTTTACTTTAAGTTGGATCAAAGGGTATAAATATTTTTAATTGGCGAAAGCAATATATAATTTATAAAACCCTGAAGTGTTAATACTTCTTCTAATCTTATATATAAGTATGTGGTTATGTCACTTTGTTAATTGGTTATTATCTAATTATCGTAGTAAACTTTCATAAAAACTATATTTTATTTTATCTTTAAAAATGTTTTACTCCTTATAATCCGTCTTTAAATGAAAACTTGACTAAATTTTTTTTACTTACATTTATTTTAATATAGTACTTGATATCAAGTCTCTGTTAAAAGGTGGGCTCCCGGAAAGACACCTGGTATTGAAATCAAATTTATAATAGGACGGCGTCTCGATTGTTATTCCTCTCTCAAACTCACCTCTACCTTTATTCCAACTAACATAACCACATTTGTGAACATTTCGTTATAAGACATTTCTCAAGACGATGTTATTCAGCAAACCTTGATGCCTCGTTTCTTTTCCTTTAAAATTAGAATATTTCTAAGAATTCAGTTTCGATTAGATTTCATCCTAAATCTGAAAAAACGCGTAGAGTGAAATAAATTGGGAAAGACACGTCGTCTCAAAGAAAGGAACCTTTTGTTCAACCAAAGATGCTTCCAAGAAATCGCTAAAGATTTATTTTTCATTTCAGATTCAATATTAGTTGTTATTTAGAAGCAGAATGTTACAAAACTATTTTTCTTCCAGTCCCATATCTGTGAAAAAATAGCACCGTTTCCATATTTTGAAAAGAAAGAATAAATTAAGAACTTTGTGAAGTTAGGATATTCGCGATTTTCTCTTCACTAACCTCGGGGACTTTTTAGTTATTTGGATAGAAGATAAGAATGTAGTTAACTGAATTAACAATAGTAATATAAAAACGAAATAGAATTGAAGGGAAGTGAAGGGAGATAGAGGATATCGACAGACTGATAATATGAGATAAATTGAATTGAAACATCGCAATGAATCGATTGGGATGAAATGACTTCTTAGTTATGAGTAATAAGATTCAAAATGGTTATAATCGAGAAGTGCTTGAATTGGAAAGAGTGATTTGGTAAGCTAAGACTTTATTATTAGTATATAAGCTAAGATTGACTGAATTAAGATGGATTAGAGAAAGAACAAGATTTCTTATTCTTTGGTAGCTATAAAGCGTTTTTTTCCTGCTCTTGCGTATTTTCATTTGGGGTTTGACTTGTAGATTATTTAATTAAATTTTTAAATGGTTGTAGAATCAAATACTGAAGGAAATACGTAACAACTCTTTCGAAACAGTTTTTGTTTCCTCAGAAAAAGGAAACTTGTAAAGAAGCAAAAATATAATAAGAAAGCATTTCTAAATACATTTTGCAAAATAAATTCGATACTGAGCTTAAAACTTAAATTTTAAAGGAGATTATATAGAATAAATTTCATAATTGGGGGAAAAAGCTTACTTATAAAGGATAAAACATATTTGCTTATGCAAACCTTTGTAATATAAAGCAAAACTCAAAATAAATGCTAGTTACTTACACAGTTTCATATTTTAGTTCATATTGCTTTTATATTTATGTACTTGGACTTTTTTAAATATTTGTTTTTAAACATTTGCATTCATTATTTATGTGTATTTTGGTTCTTACTACGTTGTTGAAAAAAACCGCATGTTCTAAAATGGAGATTGAATGCTATTTTAAACACATCCGAAAAGGAAATAAATATAACATTATTCTTACGTATATTTGATTCATTTACAATTACTAAAAACTCAATTTCTTAGCAAACTGAAGTTACTCACCATTTTGAATTTTCAGTGTACTTGATGCGTGACAAGTGCTTCCAACAGTTGGAAGAAAAACTCACAAAAAAGTGAAGGTTTGTTGGAAGGTTTCGGGAGCCTGATTCAAAAATTAAGTAAACACTCTGAAAAAGATTTATTTTGATCCCATTCACCCACGAAACGCAAACATCACGCCAGCGCCAAAATTTCTTTTAGATCACTAGACTTTCCATCGCAGACATAACTACCAGTTACAACTTTCAATTCCTCTTTTTTAACTTTACAAACCGTATTGAAAGAATGACACAAAAGCAGAAAATTCTTTATAATCATCGTTTCAGAATTTGGATGAAACGTGTGAGTGTCAGAAGGGGTGCGTAATCCATTGCCGAGTTCGTTGTCATATAACTAGTTAGACCTTCACAAATAACTTTAGAGATCACTTTATTAGGGCATGCAACTTTATAACGAATATTCACACGCAGCAAGCATGTATTACTAAGAAGCAAGTTGGATCAAGTCCATCAGATGATCTAAATATTTTAAAGGTCTTGGAACTTGTTTAAGTATTTGATTCAAATTGTAAATTATAATAAACTTAAAAAGAATTTGAAAAAAAAAAAAAATTACAATCGAATAAAGAATACATACTTAGCGTGGTGCGAAAGTTTGGCGATGGATGTATCTACTGAGGTATTTCATTCTTGCCTGTAGAATGAAATACCCATAGCCTTCAAATGGTAATGCCCATGAAATTCTAAATTAGAGGCCCATAGCCTTTATTGAATATTTCAAACATATATTAAAAAAATTGCAGGTAATAAAGTATGTCAAAAGTTGTGTTTTACTTTGATCTGGGATATTCGCGATTTTCTCATAATTAATCTAGGGGACTTTTAGGTAATTTGAATTGCATAAAATCAAAATTTCTTCCCAATCAAAGTGAGAAGCAAATATGTTGAAGAAAAGAAGTGAAATGAAGTTAATTATAGATAGGGATATATAAATGAAATAGAAACGAAAGAAAAAGATGGAGACAGAGGATAACGATAGGATGATAGATATTTAGAAATTGGATTGAAGCATCGTAATGAATCGATTGAGTTGAAGCGACTCTTAGTTAAAGTATTAAGATTCAAGTTTGCTTTTATCAAGAAGTTCTTGAATCATAAAAAGTGATTTGGTAAGCTAAGACTTGTCATTATAATATAAACTAAAGTTGATTGAGTTAAGAGGGATTCGAGAGAAAGCGACCTTGCATATTCTTTGAAAGTTAGTAAAGTGTTTGTCTTGCTCTTCCGTGCCTTCATTTGGAGTCTGATACTTATTAATTATTTAAAAAGACGGTAACATGCCAATAGAATTAAGTAACAAAAAAGGCATGTTACAGGTTTGAAGGGAATCAAATTATTACAAATGTATCTTGAAAATATCTCGTTTTCTAAGAATACAGAAGATTTCCCGTCAAGATGAAATCAATTTCGTTTTGTTTAACTATTATTTCATGATCGTCCTGAAAGCTCTTCCTTTTTTCAGATAACGCCTATTTCAAACATCTGGATCACAGTTACACCTTGTTTGCGCAGAGTAGCCACATCTGGCTACGCTGCTAATCTGGCTACTCTGCTATCTGGCTAAGCGTACCATATCTGGCAATTGCGCCGTTAAATTCCACCATCAAGATTACGTGTGAGCAGATTAAAGTTGCATGGGCACTAAATTTAGATATCTAGATCGAGTACTTTAGAACTTCCTACATGATCATCTCTGAAGTAATGTCTTTGCGCCATTGGATAAGGAAATGTAGATATTTCTGAGAGAAGACAGATATTGCAACTATGTGTTGCTCAAATAATCATATGTATTTCATTCTTATGCTTCAACGTGTTAAAAACGTTATAACTGATTCATTTTTGCAGCAATAAATACAACACAACACAACGTTTGCTCTTTCGTCACTTAAAAACTTAATTAAATTCAAGCGTTTAATTTCCTTCAAGCAATTAATATGTTTAAACAGGTACAAAATTTCGTTGCATGTACTATTTTAGGAGCGTATTCTTTGAAAATTGTCTGTTAATGAACAATCATTACTCAAATGGTTCATTCTTGCGACATAGAGAATACTTTTGAACATTTTTTTGAATAAAAATCATTTTATAACATGACAGTGTTCCCTTCAATGACGGTTCATTAAATAAAAGCCTAAATAAAGGATTTTGATTGATTGATTGTTTATTAACGTTGCACTTTGAAACAATACGAGGGCTATATAGGGAATACTTCTGAACATGTTAAGCATTAAAATCATTTTATAACAAAACAGTGTAGCCTACAGTGATGATTCTTCAGGTAAAGGTCTCAATACAGGATTTTGATTCATTGATTGTTTATTAACGTTGCACTTTGAAACAACACGAGGACTATTGGCGACAGACCTGGTAATTTTAAAAATGGTCAATGATGAAAACAACATCCGAGCTGACACTTCCTTCTCCGAAATTCCATTCCAAACAATAGCGAAGACTTAGAGCCTTGACAAATATAAAGTGCATCAGTCCCGTTACACGGCTGTCTTTAGTGGAATGAAGCCTCGAACTCAAGTCTCTTCGGAAACAACTCCGACAGCGAGCTCGCGACCATGACCACTCGGCAATCGTTGCATTACGTACATTGCCAAGTGCTCGTAGTTGCATTACGTGATGTGGAAGTGGGTAAAATGAGATAATACAGCTTAAGTTTTTTTCATAGTAATCTAACCACGCGTCTTACAATCAATAATACCGTTTGCAGCTCTTTTGTAATAATAATCTGAAATAAAATATAGCTTTCCGAGCATTTTTATTGTAGCTACTTAATCTTTACTCAAAGTACTTTAATAATCAATTTGCTCAAGGTCATAGCAGTTTACTGGATACTAAATCAAAAGGGCATTAGATAATAATAAATATTACTGTCATTATGTAGTTTTCATAATATTTTCATTACGCGTTTCCTTAAATAATTATGTTCGGGCGTAACATTCTGACAATTTCACGATAAAGGAACGAGTAAATATAGTATCATAAGGAAAATCAGGTCATATTTATTGTTATCAGGAAAAGGAAATTGTTAATATTTTCATTCAAAATATAAAAAAGGAATAATAATAATACTTAAATTATAATTAAACAAAGTATTACCGGGTAATAAGCGTTACAATTCAAACAAACGATCGTTGAAACTGCACTAGAATTCAGTGTTTCTAAAAACTTTTGTAATTCTAAGTTTAAATTACGTTTTGTTTGAATTCCCATTCACTCAAGAGTTAGCGAAGCCAATTAGCGACACTTCACAAGCTAAAACCAAGGCCAAAAGACAATGATGATTATTCTGATTAAATATCTCATTCTCGAACATCTAAATCACATTAAGTCATGATTGAATAGCTGCACTTGTTTCAGTTTGATAGGAATGCTTGTATTCTAGCGATTCTTTTTTTTTTATTAACAACTATTATTACATGAGTTTAGACACGGACATTTGATAATAAAATGCGAAATTCCATGAACAAAATTAAATGTACAAAATTCATATGACATATATGTAAATAAAAATAAAATTGAATGTTTTAAAAAATATATATGTCAATTTTCACAATTATCCAAGTAAAAACAAAACTATTATTTTACAACTTCAGAAAAAAGTGATGAATTTATTATTTACTTTATAATATCTGTTTTACCTCACTTAAAAAATAAATAAATACACTGTAATTAATAATCCATAAATATGTTTTTTCATTCATTTATATAACAAGATATGTATTATAACACATGTTTATCTCATACAATAAATAAGATAAAGCGTGAAATGAGGAAAAATATACCAAATACTCAATTACAACGTCAATTATTTCTGTTAGTTTCCATGAAAGTAACAAAAACAAGTAAATGCAGTAAGAGGCATAAAAGGAACATACCTGAAGAAATTACTAATTAATGGAGTTTATATCCTTGCGATATTATTTCAACAAACTGTGACTGTTAATGGCAGATGTGTTGGGGCATAATACCTTTCTTCAAAAGAAATTTCTTTTTCTGTTTACAAGGTCATTTGTTGCGAAGTAAAAGACTTCATTGAGAATTACTTTCGTGTCTAAATAGTATAAAACATCAGAAGAAAAAGATACCACATTACCATTACCAAAACCATCTGCGTTTTAAATTGGCGTAGTTGGCTATACTGACGTAAAACGAAGGCATGACATCCTAATTATCATATTTTTTTGTTTATTTATGTCTCCATTTTCACTTCTTTCTTTTTTCTTTTGCGTTACGTTCTTTTTTTTTACGTTTACTCTCGTCTAATTATTTATTCTTATGACGATATAATTCCCCACGTTCAACGCCGATTTTTTACGTTTTGTGCGTAATAAACAAGTATGATTATTCTCTCTGTGTGTGTTTTAGGATTAACAAAAATATATTGATGCAAACGATTTTTTCTCTTAACATGCAGCTGTTAACGTGGTTTAGAAAGCTATATAATGTTTGTATCTTAAATTGAGAGGTTGCCTAATATTTATATTGAAAAAGGAACATTAAAAGATTTGTCTTATGAAGATGAAGAAAAATATATGAAGCGTGAATGAATTAATCTACTTTTATTGTTGGCGATTTTTCTTTCTTTCTAAGTGATAAGACCTTTCAGTAATAAATGAATCGATGTACTTCCTTGTTTGTACAGAAGAAAAAGTAAACAACACATCTGTGGATTAGATATTCCTTCAAATTAATTTTTTGCCAGTATAATTACACATTTTAATGCGCAATAAACCCACTTTGAGCTGATCATATTTTTCTTCCGTTAAACTCTGATCCGAAAAAGCTATCCAAAAATAAAAAAAATAAGAGTTGTTAATTGTCATTTCTTCAAATCGCAAATAATTACGGAATAAATTTTAAATTCTCAAAGAAATACACGGAATAAAGAAAGAAGGCAAAATTCTCCCATATACTATTATATCAGATCTTCAATATATATATATATATATATATATATATATATATATATATATATATATATATATATATATATATTATGAATTTACTTGAGGACTTTTAATCATTCCGTCAACTGTAGTGGTAAAAAATTTTTAATCAATGAAGAAAGCGAGTCAAATTCAAGTTCAAGGTGGTGATTTTATTTATTATTCATGAGAAACTTTTTAGCTGTTTAACCGCAGTGCATGTTACAATGGTGAGAGAATAAGAAGTGCTCTAATTATCAGAGTATCCCATTATATAATAGGGAAATTCATAAGAAACGTCATGGAACTCGTGGTACAGGATTAGGGATTCTAGGGAAATATCATAATAGACAAGGAGTCTAAAGGGATTATTTTGACAAATGTACGATCGTGGGAAAAAAGGATTAAACAAATTTTATGAGCGCGTGATCAATAAATAAAAGAATAATTTGGAAAGGGATCAGGAAATAAGAATGAACTCTTTACTTTTGAATTGGGGGGAGGGGTGAATGGGATAGAATAGGAAATTAAATTATTAATAAGAAAAGTTATTAAATTTAAGTTAAATCATTACACACACACACACATATGTGTGTGTGTGTGTGTGCGTGTGTGTGTGTGTTTACTGAAATGTGATTCTAAATAAATATCATAGTTAATGTCTTAAAGAAGCAACCAAATAAAAGCAGGTAAATAAATTTACGATTACGAATCATAGTTCTAGTGATCTTTTAGTTTCTTTTCTTTTTCTCTTAGTATTTCTACACTCATGAAACACAATTAAAACAAATGCACTCTCATTTCCCTTATCTTAAAAATGTTAAATATAAATTAAATTTCAATTGGACACTTATAGTACAATTAGTACCAAATATTTTTAAAAAAAAACGTAAGCACCCACAAAGTTTTATGGGTTTTTTTCTTATAGTTTAAAAAATAACTTTAAAATATTTCTTCTAAGAAAAGGTCGAGAACTAAATTGAAATTTCTCAATAAAATATTTTTGCTCAACGGACTGAAAGCTTAAATATATTTTCATTTCCATTTTTATTTCATATCGATATAAGTTTACATCATCACAGCTTACAATTATTTCATAAATATGAACAATTTACAAAAATTCATGAAAAGAATTAGTGTTCAGGAAACTCTCGCATTTTTTTCGTTCATTTTTTTTTTATAAAAAGTGCAAAACAATCGTTATAAATTGACGTGACGAATAATTTCAATATACATACATTATATTTCAACTCAGTATAATTTTTTCATATGGGTGATTATAATTTTAATTTATACGATTATCATACAAATATGTTATGCATACAAATACATACATACATATTCAAATTTAAGTATAAACATATATAAAGTACAAGTGAGCACTTACCGTGTCAACAAAAACAAATTATTTTTTCAAAAAATTTAGTTCATTTACTAGAATTTACATCAATTATGATTAATTTAAAAGCTTTTTTGTTACTTAAATAAGGTAACATATAAATTTGCTGTCGAAGAAATGCACAAAACTTTACAGAGAGGTTCGTTTTGATAAGAAAAAAATATGTATATGTCTGCACTATAAAAAAAAATGAGAAATAACTTTCAGAGCATCTATTCCTGTTCCGATTTCAATCACGTGTAAGTGACAGATATCCAACTAAATGAAATAATCCACGTGCAAGAAACGTAACTTTATATAACATCGATCAAAGTGTACGAAAAAAGAAATATATTCAAATGCTGGTACATTGTTTTTTTTTCTTTACTTCGAGAAAAGGAAAAAGTGGATTCAAGTGTTTTGAAAGGCTGATAAAAGAAATTATTTTAATAGTTTATCCATTACAATATCTTTACATAGAAAAAAATTGAAAATTTGTCAATAATGAAAGTTTTTTTGTAAAATATGTTAGTTAAAATTTTAATTGCGAATTCAATTACTAGAGGAAATATTTCAAATATCTCTTACTCTTAGACAAAAATATGAGATTTCGTTTTTTAAACAAAAGCGGTTTTATAATAATTTCGTGAGAAAAATGGGACTTTTTAGATAAGCACACGCATTTTAATGCTTTTGTCCAATTACTCTAAACTAAATATTTTCTTGAAACTGCCCAGTTTTTAACACTGGCGCAGTGCATACAATATTTGTTTTTCCCCTAGAAATGGGAAAATTATTTTATCAAGTTTTCATTGCATTTTGTCACATTTTGAGCACTTTTTATCTAATTCCTTTTTCTATTTATGTAGGATTTTCCAGCTAATTATTAAGCAATTAATTTTATTTTCCAATTTACTGTAAAACCAGTTCCTCCAATACTCAATAGATGGCACCACGAATCTGAGTCATGTGATAAGCTCATGCAGCGCCACCTATTCCAGAACAAAAACTGAATGACACTCGTTCTCGTTCTCTTTCCTCCCACTTTTCCGCTTCTCTTTTCCTTCACGTTACCCGCGTCGGAAGTAAACTTCAAACGCCCCAGCGCGTTCCAGCGCCCATCGCCGATATGGGATAAGACTTAATTAAATTGCCATCTATCCGTCTCGGAAGAACTGTTTACTCCTAATAATGACAATGTGTAAATATCTTCATCTCTCCAAATATTAAATGAAGTAAAACAAGTTGAATCTCATCATTGAATTCCCACGAAATCATAATAGAGTCCGGTAATGAAATTACCCCCCCCCCCTAGACAACCAGCCCTTAGCGTAAGAGCAAACCATTGTAGATTCGGGATGAACAATCTCATCACCCCACTGTCTACATTTATGATAAATAATTATCATTTCCTTTTGTAGGAATTTTCCAAGTTATTTGCGTGATTTAAGGACAATTTCTGCATGGATTTAAAACAGAAGTGAAATAGTAAAATGACAGCAAATATGGAAGAAACAAGCAATCTTTTCAATTCTGAATTCTTTTAAAATACGTTTTTGAACTGTTAAAATTTAAATTGTTCTTCTGCAGACACACACAAGCATACATTTTTCGTATTGATAATTTTTGTATCACTAATTATCTTTGAAAGTAACTCACTTTATCTTAAATATAAAGGAGGATAGTCATAATTTTAATGAATCAAATTTAATAAACTTAAGATTCATATAATATTCCATTTTATTTTACTAATCGATGATATAATTGAGTAACATGGAAACGCAAACAAATGATAATCACTAGCATCACAATTAAATGAAAGGTTTCTTTACGATACATCATTTTTCATCTAATAATTGGTGTGTTGACAAATAGTCTCAAAAAACTCAAACAAAGGATCGCCTAAGATATTGTTTTCATAAGTGTTTACCGATAAGAATAATTGATGGTGTCAATTCTGGGAATGTTCTGAAATTTTTATTTCTCTTCTTTAACACAAGTAAACTAATATATTTCTTATATCAATGGTTCTTGAGTGAAAGAAACCTTGGCGCTGATATCTGGAATAATTTTTCAAATCGATAAGTCTATTTCATATAACCCCGGTATAATACGGTATTGCTTTAACACAACTCGATAATTGATAAAAAGCTTATTCAACGCGCTATTTTGTCCATGAAAAAGGTGTGTCATTGCCTCCGAAAAGGTTGACTTCTGCCTGTTGGTCCAAAACGTAGAAACCAACATCACTTCCATTATAAATAACCTCCTAGAAAGATTGGACCATAAGGGAAAATCGTGCATTTTGTAGTGGATTCCTGCACATGTGGACATTGAGGGATATGAATCTTCGGATTCTTTAGACAAAGAAGCAAGGAACCTTGTCAAATCAAATACTACCATCACGCTGGCAGATGACAATGTAGTGGCAAGACATATGCTCCAAACTCAAAACTTCAAGAAATTACTGGTAATAGACTTCGACTGCCCCAGTATTATAATAACAAGCACCATTACTAGACTGAGAACGGATCACTGTAAGGGCATGAAAATTCGTCCAGACAAAACAAGGTCCTATCCTTTTTGTAAGAACTGCCCTGAAGTCCAGCTTACGCCAAGGCATCTCTTGGAATGCCTGTCTGTTGCTCCAAAAATACTTAAACTTGGCTTGATTCCACTCTATCACCCCCTACAGGATACCTTATACGGCCTTGATTCACCAGAGCTGGCATCCGCTGTCTTGGATGCTTTTGGGGGAATTTGATATTAATATTGCTCCATAGGGCTTGATGTATTTTGTGATATCCATAGACACGAAAACAAAAACTACACGCCATCCTATATTTCACTATAACACGGTTTGAGAATAAGATAAATCTTCATGCAGATCTCTTCATTGATTCATTGATTATTTATTAACATCACTCTTAGAAGCAATACGAGAGCTATTGGCGATGGAACTCGTAATTCTGAACCTCGGACAAGCAGATACCTTAAAGAAAGAGGATGTGGATACCCCTCGTCAAACAGAAAATTCTCTTGGTTAATGGTACTTAGTAATGATGACGAAGAAAACATTTATTTAATGCATTTTAATAGCCAACATTTTGACCAAAATTACTTTATTAAATACATTTCTCCTAATTATAAAAAATATAATTGTGTTATATATTTCAAATTTTCGAAATCTTATTTCCTTTTTTGCACAAGATTTCTGTTTCGTATAACACGGATTCACATCACTGTATTTTAGGAACATTAAACCGTGTTATACAATAGTTACTTATACCCCTTTTGTATTTATTTCCTAATCTTTAACTTCACTTATCTTACATCTCTATCTTACATCTATTTTTTGAAACATAGTTGTTTTATTGCAGTAGTTCTAGTTTCGTAGCATAACACGACATTTCTTAGGAACTTAACAACTATGTATTTCAAGGATTATTTGTACCTTATTTCCAATACTATCTCTCTAATTACTTTACCTATCTTACTCCTAATATTTGGAACATAACTCTCTTTTTGTACCAGGTCTTTGTTTCGTATAACACGGTTTCTCATAGTTCGTGATTTTTAGGAACGCAACAACCATACAGAGACATCTATACCTCAATCCCAATACTATCTACCTTACTAGAAATTTATTACATTCCATTGTGTGTGTTACAAATTATACTGTAATATATTAACTAAAAAACTTTAATTGAGGAAAATGCTTTCCTTTTTATCCTAGTTATCAAGGAAACGAAAAGTTATAACGAAGTTCTTTTTCAAATAGTTTGAAAAGAGCATAAAGTTGTATTATCTATAAAATTTATTGGGTGAAATCATGGAACACATAAAAGGCTCTTCAGTTCTTTCCTTCAACAAACCTCATCTGTATTTTAGCTCACGAAATGCTACACAGAGCCCAGAATGACCTTGGGGATAATCCAAAGACTAATCTGGTCTTGATCCTGGATCTTAAATTGTATGTTATTGTTATTCAATTATTTAGAATGGTACAGATGAAAGAACTTGCTAGGAAAAAAAAAAGTTCCAACTAATAATAATAATAAAAGTCCCATTCGAAACCAATTTTTTGCAATAATAATCAGCTTCAAAAAATATTTCAAGGAAGCATTATGATTAGAAATAATATAACTATTAAGACTGTCCTCGCGTAATGAGAAAGAAAAGGACTCAACATTGGAAAACTTTTTCAGAAAAATAAAATCGCTCAAACATTAATTTTAGATTCTGACTTCTCTCTCCTTTAGAGAACAGCATATTTTATAATACTACTCATTTCTTTCTCAATTAATACCTTTTTTCTGGTGTAAAATGTGTTCCATGTTTCGTCTTTTATGCTGTAATGATACATGACAGCGCCCTCTGCCGCATGAAGGAAAAAATTCTGATCCTGCAATGCTATACGATTCTGATTCATCTGGTGTCCCCGACCCTGCTGCAAGTGTGTTGCAATGGTAGTAAATCACCATGTATTAAACCTAAGTCCTTGTGGATTTCTCTATTTGAAATGGATATATTTTTTGCTTTGTATATTTCCAGTTCTATAAATATATATGTCAGACTATTTATGAGGGTGTGGTAGCCTAGTGGTCATGGTCACATAATCGCAGCCGACGTTGTTTCGGTAGCGTCGTGCGTTCGAGATTGAAATCACAAAAGACCCACCTGATGTACGTTAAATCTGTTGAGGTCCCAAGTCATCCCAGTGGTGTGGTGTGAAAGTTTCGAGGGGAGATGCTAGCTCAGGTGTCGTCTTCGTCACTTGACCAAGATTCAAAATTACGAGGTCCGTCGCTGATGACCCTCGTGTTACTTCAAAGTGCGACGTTAATAAACAATCCATCAATCAAGTCAGACTACTAATTATCTTTGTAAAATTTTGCCCGTAAAGCTATTTGTCTGAATATAGAATTTTCAAATCTCTAGAACTACTAGATAAGGTATCGTCATTGATTTCTGTCTGAACTCAGGGAATTTTTATTGTGAATTGAACAAAAGATAGTTCGAGGATCTTCCAATCAATAAAATTTGTAACACTTATGCAATTCAGAGTGTTTTAAACTTACAATTTTCTCACTCTACAAAATTCTCAGAACGTCCTGTAAATCACAAATCTTTCTTCTTGACTTAGGGTTTTTTGTTGGTCACATAAAAATGAATAAAAATAGCTTAATTTCTTACAATTCACGTAACTCTGAATTTGCAGAGATTCAGGTGTATTAACAATCAAGTGAAAGCAAAGAAATTAAGACTTCGAGAATCGACAATTAAGAAAAATATGCAAAATGAATTTAGTAAACAGAATTAATTTCCATAAATTAAAGTCACGTTTTCTGAACAGTTGTTTTTGGTAAACCAATGCATTGGAGCAATTTATGTAATACATTGAGGAAGTAGTTGAAAGCCCTAAAAGTGAAAACAAAAGTTCAAGATTGTTCAGAACGAGAAAAGAAAGAGATAAAAATGAAAACGAAGCAGTTTGCGAAAACTTTCCAGAAATCGATTAAAATGTTCGTACGGGCTCGATACATGGTAAAAGTGCAACAGTACAAGTTACAATGTAAATTAACTTAATAATAGCATCATTAAATTAACTGCTAGAAGTAAAACATTTACGTCGTGGTTTTCTTTTTCAAGTATTGAAACAAATTTATTGCTTGACCTCAACTTTTCTCTCAATTTATTTTCCTCCTAAGCTGCAAAACAATATTTAAAACATCAATTTATATTCCTTAAAGTTAAGTAACAATAGATTTTTTAAAAAAATCTAGAACTTACTATATTTTATTTTTAAAATTTCTTTTTGATTGCTTAATTTTTTTTTCAGCAGTAATATTAAATTTTATATTAAAAATATTTTTACAGTTGTTTCTGTACGCCAAATAGTGTAAATCAAAAATGGAAGTTATTTATGTGATATTTACAGTTAAGTTGGCTATAACATACAATTTTAAATGAAACAGCGCAGCACCGTCCGCGCTGGTCATACTACGTCATCACAAAATTCCATTCGTCTATGGGCCAGCAAACTACGGCCATCGGGTCAAATCCGGTCCACCGCCTGCTTTTAATCCAACCTGCGGATTTATAACTCTATTTTGGGAGTATTACCGATATGAAATATCATTTTCGAAAATTAAATACAGGTAATCCTCCAATAACATGGTAGAAATGCCATGCTGTGTGAAATTGTGCATATGAGATTCCAGCCAATTCAAAAAAAAAAAAGGAGGGGGGGGGGCTGCTGATTTTCCGAAAACTTATTAAAAATAATCATGTTTTTTTTTTAATTCCATGTAAGCAGTTTAATTTTTATTAAAAATATAAGTGTATGTATAACACAAAACTAAAGGAAACAAAAACTATTATACTTAATTAATGAACCCTGAATTTAATAAATTTATTTCTCATCACTGCTCAAAACAATCAAATCAGAACATGCAAGTAAACGATATCTTCTTCACTTTAAAAGCTTTTTTCTACTCATTTTAATTTTTTGCACTTTCTATACTCTGTAGTTTTGGTTTGTTTACCGGATCTTACAAGGCCATTGTGCATTTCATGGTAAGAAGACAGACAATTCTGCAACTGCCTTTTGAATTTTAGGCTTCTTTCGGTGAAAGAGCTGCACTCAAGAAAAATGATACAAGAATTTTAGCTAAGCTTAGGCCTTCTTACAATTTTTAGTCTGAAATTATTAACTTCATAATCTTCATCAGCTATATTGTCCTCAGAATCGACTTGATTTACAACTATGGATGCCATTTCCATCAAATCCACATCGTCAACTTCTTCCACTAATAAATCTAGAATGTCCTCAGTAGCTAACCACAAACCTTTTATCCTCCGATTGATAATAAGCCACCAATTTCATTTTCTGACGATTCAAGCACATTTTCTATTTCAACTGAAGATGTCCATATCTTCTTCTTTCAATGACAAAGATATGATCTCGACGCAACGCTTAATTGAAATCGCTTCCATTACATTAATTAGTTGGATCATTCCAATGGCTGAGTTAACGCGAAGTAGTGAAGGGTAGTATGTATGTATTATTTTGTATTACCTGTATTTGAAGGTAGTACATATGTATTATTTTGACGTAAGGATGACTCAAAGCTTGTGGATGATATAGAGCATTACTTAATAGTAATAGCACCTTGAAAAAAGAAAGCTCAAATTTTCCGATTTAAATACTTTTAAACGTTTGGTACAAAACAATTTAAAAACTAATTTTTAAATAAATTTCCAGCTCTTGTATTTACTTTCCAGTAAGGTGTTTTTATTTACGCCTTTAAGTGCGCGAGGATTTAAAGATCTATAAA
>BMAW01023387.1:0-12301 GCA_019974015.1 Nephila pilipes | reverse complement strand
TAAATTTATTTATTGTAATTTCTAATAAAACCAAGAGTCAAATTCATATTAACCAACTTCTGCATGTATAAAATACAACTATTATTCACAGAACTTTCTACAAGATTCCATATGATGTCAGAGGATCACTCGCATAAATACATTTACTTCACCAGTTGCCTTTGTTACCTAGCTAGTACGGCTTCGCGTCATGAACTGCTTGCATGTTTGTATTTCCATAAGAACACTAATTTTTCAGTCATCAATAAAACCCTTGTAAGAACAAAATGATATCATTTCCAGTTATGATAGTTAATTAAAAAAGGACATACCTAAAATCTTCATATATATATTAATATACATAATGTTTAAAATATTTCTATTCTAACTGCTCATAGAAAACAAAACTTTGAAATTAATCTTTTTTAGAATGCTGATTCTCATTTTCATTCATCTGCTTACTTATTATATAGTAAATAATTTATTCTTAGAAATAATTAAGAGGGAAAAAACCTTCAACAAACATAAATTGTTTTTGAAAAAGTATATATAACATTTTATAGATGAAAAGGGATGCTTCCTTCCTCGCTCACCCCCTACCCACTTCATCAATGATGGACCCGTGTGGTGACCGAGGATGACAGAATAGTCTCACTGTAGCTCATGCATGTCGTAAAAGGCGACTAAAATGGGTACCCAGCATCTGGGGGTATAGCCAGGCACCCTGCCCCTGGGGATTATCTCAGGGACTTGCCTTCTTCAGGTAAGTATGGGCTTCACGAACCCGAGGTACCCTAGTGATCTTTCTTTCCCATGGGGTTTACTGTCTTTGGTAAACACGGGTGACGCACTCCCGGGATACCCTAGCGATCCTTCTCTATTTTCGACCCTCCTTGTCAACCTCTTTTACCTTTTTTTCAACTTCACGTCTAGACTGCAGTTTAATCTTGTTTGGCGCAGGATAGCCATATCTGGTTCTTGCGCCAATAACCTTTACATTCACTCACTCATCCATGATGATATCACAAAGCAAAAATTCATAATATACTATTCTTCAAGTAAGGTAAAATTGACACTATGCTATTAATTTATTAAAATTCGATACATATCACATTAAAAGAATAATAAATTAAACTTGTTTGGATAAGAAATACATTTTTATTATTGTTTGTGTTTGCTCAGTAACTTAAGAAAAACGTACTCCAAAAAATTGTTAGAAAACTCTTCATTGCAGATTATCAGTTCACACAGATGGACTGCCGCTTTTCTTGATTATATCGCTATACTGGTAACGGTAACGGCTAAAGTTACGAGGTTCCTATTTAAAAATATTAAACTTACCCTCTCATCATGATTTATAAATTTAAAGAGCATAATTAGTTAAAGTTTTATCGTAATTTAAGTTGCTATCATAATTAGGATCAAGGCAACAAGCACCTGGGTGTTCGACAGAGTGAGGCAACTGCCGAAACTAGTTGGAAATTAAAATTACGAGGGCGCGCACTGCTATTGGATGCCGTAGCAAGGGAAGCTAAGAAGCATGCATAGCTGTGGGCGGGACTTCAGTTCGAAGACGAAAAACGGCTTCGAGAAACTATTGTCCGTGGGGTTTTGAGAGGTTATAAAAAGAAAAATTTAGCTAATAAATTAAATTGAAATAAAAAGAAATGCCGTACCGAAACCAATTTAAAGAAATATGCAATTAGAAATTTTGAGGGAAAATTTAAAACGCGAGGAGATGAGTTTGAAAAACAAGAATTAAGTCGAAATGAGCGCTATTAGCGACATCTGGTGATGAGAAAAGTTATGAATCTTAGGAAAATGCAGTTAAAATTTAAAAAGTGTCTAATTTCCTAGAATAAAAGATTTTAAAAAATTTTGAGAGTGCTCGACAGTGTTACGCGAGGTCCATTTTGACCATTGGGCATTGCCACTTATCGAGGGGAAGTCCTGAATTTGGAAAAAGCAGGATATCACTGATGCATTACTTCAATGCGCTCGCAGCCTTTTTAAGGCTGGGAAATGGACATATGAATGTCCGAGCGCGGCTCTCGGTCTTTTTTGCGAAGATGCGATTGACGCATCATACGCGGGAGTTGTTGAAGCAGTGCATTAGGTATTTGAGGGATCCTGTTGAAGAAGTTTAATGATTGTTTTTTAATGAACTCTAGAATTGGTTCAATTTTTAGATCTTTATGCAGGACTTCATTCCGGATAAACCAGGGTGCATTTATCATTTTCCTAAGGTGAATGTTTTGAAAGACGTGCAGTCGTTTCAGATGGGTGGTTGCAGCGGACGCCCAAATAGGCGATGCGTACAACATGATCGGTCTTAGGATCGACTTGTAGAGCAAGATTTTGTGCCTGATCGCCAGCTTGCTCTTTCGAGAAATCAAGCGAGTGAGCAAACTGCTCATTCCGATGGGCATTTCGGATGTGGTTGGCAAAATTTAATTTGGCGTCTAAAACCAACCCTAGGTACTTATATTCAGTGACCCAGAGGACGGGTTGATCAAAAATGGTGACTGCTGGCAAATTGTCAATACACCGTTGTTCCGTAAAGAGGAGGCAAGCGCTTTTAGATGCATTAACTTTAATTTTCCAGTCAATGAGCCAGAGCTGTAAACGAGAAATGTATCTCTGCAATCTTTCAATAATTTTCCGATTGCAGATGTCTTGGGACATAATAGCAGTGTCATCAGCATACATTGCTAAGTGAATGTTGGCAGCCTTCGGGATGTCATTTACGTACAAAGAAAAAATTCTTGGACTTAAAATCGATCCCTGGGGGACTCCACTAAGGATTGGTTGGGGGGAGGAGACTGCGTTTTCGACTCGAACTCTGAAACTGCGAGAGTCAAGGAACGAGTGTATAATTTTGATAAGTTGGTCCGAAATTCCAAGTCGCAACATCTTGAAAATGAGCCCATCATGCCAAATTTTATCAAAAGCTTTGGCAATATCGATAAAAAGCATACCCGTGGCTTTGTTATTGGAAAAGCCATGTTGGACCGTCTCAGTAACTCTAAGTAACTGTGTTACTGTAGAGCACTTGGGAACAAAACCATGCTGCTCTGGAATAACAATATTTCTGGAATTGCAGAACTGGTCCAGGCGTTTCAAAATAACACATTCATATGCTTTGCTCAGCTAACTGAGTAACGATATGGGGCGATAATTTTGAGTATTTGAATCACCTGAATGGGGCTTGAGAATGGGGACCACCACGACGATCTTCCAGGCCTTAGGTAAGTAGCAGTTCTCCATTAAAAAGTTAAAGAGCAGCGTGAGAAGAAAAATAAATTTAAGAGGGAGATTTTTAAGAATGCGATTAGAAATTAAATCCAATCTTGGAGCCTTCTTAATTTTGGTGTTGTGTATGTAGTCCAAAATTTCGCTAGCCTGGACTGGTTTCAGGTCTAGACAAGTGGGGGTGGCCAAAAATCCTTGGACTTTTCGAGTAGTATGAGCTGAGAATCTGGGATTCTCGCCTTCATTTGGTTCGAATTGTTTTTGAAGGCTATCAGCTATAACTTCCGCCTTTTCAATAGGAGCTACAGCAACACTGCCTAGGGTGCCCTTCAGGGGCGGAATGGTGTGAAAAGGCCTTTTGAGTCGGGAGGTTTCCCTCCAAAGGGTGTTTGTATCAGGCGAGAGGCCTTCAATGTGTTTTTCCCATATTTCCTGGGAAAAGTGTTGGATTTCTCGTTTAATCTCATTGCTGAGTGCACGGAGCTCAGATTTAAGAGCCGGATTCCTACATCTTTGCCAGACTCTCCGTACATAATTTTTGCGACGAATTTTGGTTCTGATTTCTATAGGGAGTCTCAGAGGAGGAGGTTTAAATTTTGGTTTTGAGGCCGTCACAAGTGCCTCGGAAATAGTTACACCAATTTGTTCTATAGAATTTTCAATATCTTCATTGCTGGAGGTGTTTGGAATAGGGAGGGGTTTTGAATTTAAAATAAATTTAAAGTTCTCCCAATTGGTTGAGAGTTGCTCTGGTAATTTTAAAAACGCAGAGTTAGTGTTAAGAGTCAAAATGACCGGTAAATGATCTGAACTCAGATCATGAATGACTCTTATATCATAATTAAAAGGAATATTTTTAAAGATTGCAAGATCAATGATAGAATCCCTGGCCCCCGGTCGGGATCTAGGGTTGATGTGCGTAGGGGTGTACGGTGCTACAACCCTAGCACCTGTAGTTCTGCTTATAATATTTTTGAGTTTAAAGCCAAAAGTGTTTGATCTTGAATCATGCCAATCTTTATGACGAGCATTCATATCTCCAGCAATAATTACATTTTGACTAGAATTTATAAGTTTAATAAAATCCTCCTCTAGAAAATGGCATCGATTGAGAGGGGTATTGGGAATATAAGCAGAAATTATTCGCAAAGGTGGATAATTATTAATTTTAATTTCGATAGCAGTTGCATCGATATACTGTAACCTCGGTAAGAGGACTCTGCAATGTTCATAATTACTTTTACAGTATATAGCGGTGCCTCCGTCGATACGAGGAGTTAATGTAATTCTATCGTCTTTGTGGAGACGATAATTGGCGATCTGGGGTTCGTGCTCCGGTTGGAGCTTTGTTTCTTGAACCAAAAACAGATCAAAATTTTGCTCTGTGACGAAGTCTGTGACTTCGTCAATCTTGGAACGCAAACCATTTGCGTTCCAGAACCCAAGAGAAATGTCGTGCACGTTTCGATTGAATTTTAATGTTGGGGTGGGGCGCGGTAAGCGCGCCCGTGCTTAAGTGCGACATAGGCCTCAAAAATAATGTAGGCCTTGTCGTCAGCCGCTGTGACTTGGCGAAGGGCAGGGAGACACTCCCGGAATGCCCGAGCAAAAAGTTGCTCGTCTACATTCGCGTCAGTCTGTGACTTCAGACACCTAAAAGAATAAATGCATAAGTAATTAGGCCCCCTATCCAGAGAACCTAAACATTCTGATTTTCACATGAGATAATTTCAGCGTTTCGCCTAAACAATGTCCGCTGTTTTGTCTCTTTGAGTCTCAGTCAACGTCAACTTATTACTTTGTAGAGAAAAAAATTGGATTTTGCAGACTAGTGAATTCTAAATTAAGCAAATTGAAAGTATATTCTCAAAATAGATGATTTTATTATTTTTGATTCTCTGTTTATTTCACTGTGTGTCTGAATATTTTTTTTTTGGTTATTATCTATTCTAAATGAATTACTTAGTATTTTATCTGTTTAAATCTGGAAAAATTTACAACAAAGGGTTTTCAGGATGATATGATAAATAATACTTTAAAAAAAAAGTACTTAAACAAATCATAAAATTGTAAAAATCTCAAAGAAATTTCATATATTTATATCATTTTCACAATTTAACTGTTTCAAATATCCTTGCATTTATATGATTGTGAAAGTGTATATTTTTGATATTTATATAGATTTTTAAGGAAATTAATTGAACTAAATTCACCATAATAAGCTTGTTTATTTTAAAATCATTTATTATTATTACGCAAAAACGATTAGAGTATAAATTTTCAAATTACACGAATCTATTTAACTATTCACATGTTAATTTCAAAATGTCGTAAATCGCTAATGGACGTCGGGAAGATATGTTTATCCTCGAGGAAGAATTAGATCTAAAGCCTGATTCTTCAATGACAGTTAAGAAATGTAAATACTTAATCGTTAAAGATACTGAATATGATGAAGAATTCATAAAAAATTTGTTTACGAGTGTAATAGAGAAACGAATAAAAGAATTAGAGGAAAAGTTGCGTCAAGAAACCCTTGCTATAGAAAAGAAACGACGTCATGATCAACACGAAATTGAGCTAGAGTGATTAAAATTAGAAAATCAACTCAAATTACACACAAAAGTCGACGAAGCCGACAATTCAAAATTACTAGGCAAAGAATAACAAAATTTCTCCATAAATTTGAAGTTAAAGAAGATATTAGCTTATATTTAGTTTTATTCGAACATCAAGTGCAACGCCTAAATATTAAAAAAAAAAAAAAAAACATTTGGTTTCATATCTTTTAGGACTCTTACCTTCCAAAATTTCTCACATCGTCGCACGTGAACCAGAGGAGATAGCAAACGACTACGACCACGTAAAAGAAATTCTGCTAAAAAAAAATTTTAATTAACGCCAGAAAAGTTTCACCAATTATTTACCATGCATCAAAAAGTTTATAGCAGCACTTGGACCAATTCTTATCATAAACTTGCAACATATTTCGACGGGTGGACATCAGGGTTAAAAATTTAATCTTTTGAAGAATTTAGCAAATTGATCATCTCAGATCTAATGAAACGTAGAGCTCCTACCGAATTCAAACAACATTTCCTAGACGAATGGGCAACGATAAATTCGGCAGTCAAATTAGCAGAAAAATTTGAAGAGTACGAAGACGTCAAGAGAACATTAAATCAAAAGCCAGTTAATACGTATTTTAGAGGGAAACAAGATTTCAGAGCACCAGAAAAATTTCGACAATTTGAATCGCCACGAAAATTCGAGTAGGACAGTTCAAGTAGAAAAGTTGCAGCGACCTCACAAGGAAAGAAAATCCATTTGTTTTTGGAAGACAATAGAAAGAATCATTCGAAAAGTTAAAAAAAAAAAAAAGGATACTCTGAAAGCCCAGTCTTACACATTTACAAATTTGGAACAGAATTACACACGCACACAAGTATATTAGGCTACGGAGCGGTTTTATTACAAGAAACTGATGATGACAAATTACATCTTATTTATCATATGTCAAAGAAAACAAGCTGTCCAGCTGATGAGAAGTATGACAGTAATTAATTAGAAGATCTCGCAATTATAACAGCCTTAAAGAAGCTTCGAGTATATCTCTTAGGTTAGCAATTCAAAATAGTCACAGATTGTTCTGCGTTCTAAAAGACTATGCATAAAAATGACCTGATTACACGTATAGCCAGATAGGCTCTTCAGTTAGAAGAATTCGACTACGAAATCGAACAGGAACTAGAATGCAACACTTAGATGCTTTAAATAGACATCCTGTCATGATAATCAGCAATGGCACTCTAACAGCGGAATTAAATAAAGCCCAAGAAGAAGTTGAAAACATTTTAACATTGAAGTCGATCTTAGAAAAACAAGATTCAGAAGACTTTTTTGAAAGAAATGGAATATTTTTCAAATACTCAAATGGTAGAGAACTAATAATAGCTTCAAAAGACATACAAATTGAATTAATTAAATTAGCCCACGAAAATTGTCATTTTTCAGTAGCAAAAACAGAAGAGATCGTCAAACAAGACTTTTTTTTTATTCCAAATTGAACGAAGTGAGTAAAGAACGTAATAATAAATTGTGTACCATGTATCTTAGCTAATAGAAAGAGAGGCAAAAAAGAATGTTTTATAAATCCTATTCCAAAAGAAGACAACCCTTTAAGCACATACCATATCGATTTCATAGGACCGTTACCATCAGCAAATAAGAATTATCAACACATTTTCGCCGTTATAGATGCTTTTTCGAAATTCACTTGTTTGTTCCCTGTAAGAAAAGTGTCAGCTGAAAACGCTCTAGAGAAGCTAAAATTACAACAAAAAACCTTTGGAAACCCCGTAAGAATCATATCAGATAGAGGATCAGCGTTTACTTCGAAAGTGTTAAGTGATTAATGCACAGAAGAAGGTATTCAACACCTGCAAATTGCCACGGGTGTACCCCGAGGAAATGTTCAAGTTGAAAGAATCCACCGTTCACTTATCCTAGTTTTAACTAAACTAACTTTAGATGACTCTAACTGGTTCAAGTATAATGATCGACTTCAAACAATCATTAACAGCACAACCTGTTGAAGCACTAAATGGTCACCATTCGAGCTTTTGATTGGTACTAGAATGAGAAACAAAGAAGATGCCAGAATTAAAGACTTTCTCCTCGAAGAATTGTTCAAAGAACTATAAGAACAATGAAAATTCTTAAGAAAAGACGCTAAAAAGAATATAGAAAAAAATACAATATGAAAATTGGAGAACTCACAACAAGAAAAAAAAGAAAGCTTCGGAATACAAAAAAGATGATTTGGTAGCCATCCAAAGAACTCAATTTGGAGGTGTTTTAAAACTAAGACCGAAATTCTTAGGACCCTATAAAATCCCCAAAGATAGATATGTAGTAGAAAAAGATGGTCATCACGAAGGACTGAACTCTACAATCACCTCAGCCGATATGATAAAACATTTTTCTATTAACACCATTTAAATATCAAATGTAGATAGATATTATTTGGTGAAGCTCGTTTGATTTAATTTTATACTATGTTATTTTCTTTTCATGTACTAGATAGATATTATCTTGTGTTATTTACATTTTCTATATATGCTTATTTACATTTTATGTTGCTTTATATCAGTATTTTTATCAATCCTATATAACAGGGATAGCGAACCAATGACACGAGTGCCATCAATGGCACGCGACACAATATTTTGGGCACGCCACCGATCACAAAGTTCACTATGAAGCATATTACGAACGAACGGGAGTGATCCTACGCTACGGAGTGTTCGGGCGGGGGGAAAGGAAGGAAGTGCTCTCGGTTGTTATTGTAGTTACATCGGGGACTACAATTGCTAATGGAGCATAGTTTGTTTACGCATAGAATAATAGTCGATTTCGTTGACACAACTGTATTTTAAAGTTTATTTGTGTTATATTTACTATTTTTGACTGTTGCTTAATGTGGCTAATTCAGAAAAAAAAAGTGCAAGATAGTAAGTGTATCAGAGAATTTCAAACTTGGTGGACTGAGAAATATGGCATGATTAGTAAAGGAGAAAAAGTGGTGGATGTGTAAGTTCTGGAACAGTGGTATGTAGAACATCGTCTGTAAAACTGCATTTAGAAACAAAAAATCACAAATTCGCAAGTCAAAAAAGCGAACCAGAGCAAAAAAAATTAATTGCAAGTGCAACGAAAGACAGAAATAAACAGTCGATGTCCATAATTATATATGTTGCAAAAATTGTCATACGAGCGCGGCAAATTACTCAGCTGCAAAGGTCATTGCTTGGCATAGTAAACATTTTCAAAAGGGAGAGTTTTTGAAGGAAGCCTGGTTGGCATGCGCACCCTCATTTTTTGATAATTTCAATAATAAAGATAAGTTATTTCAGTGCATCAAAGATACTCCTCTATCTAGAAACACAATTAAAGAGAGAATTTAAAACAGGCCGGAAATGTAGCAGATCAACAAAAAATTGACATTAACTCCGCTCCTTTTATATCGCTATGCCTTGACGAAAGCACTGCCGTCACTAAATCTGCACTTTTAGCTGTTGTTGCTCGATATTGCTTAGGAAAGGTCATCAAGCAAGAATTAATTGCGATAACATCGTTGCTAACAACTACAAAGGGCACAGATATTTGTACAGCTGTTAAAAATTCGCTTGTTGAGAAAGAAATTGGTATGAAAAAAATTGTTTCAGTAACAACTAATGGTGCACCAAGTAAGGTGGACACAAAAAAAAAATGGTTTCATAAGTTTATTTCAAACAGACGTAGGACATTCGATTTTTGAATTTCCCTGCATCATTCCCCAACAAGCATTGCGTGCTAAGAGTGGTTTAACATCTCTTGATAATGTAATGGCGGTAATCACAAAAGTAGTCAATCTCATTTCGTCGCAGGTTTTAAATAAGTGAAAGTTTGAGGCTTTGTTAAATAATGTCACCTCGGTGTATAATGGCTTACTGATGTATAATAATGTTTGCTAGTTGAGCTGCGGGAACGTACATTAAAGATTTGTTGATTGCTTGAAAAAAAGCAGACTGTTTCTGCAAAATGAGGGCAAATTGAACAATACCCATAGTTTTGGATGTTATGTGGCTTTCAAAATTGATGTTTTTTACAGACATAGGCCAACGTTTCAATGAATTGAACTTGAAGCTTCAAGGCACAAATAAAACAATTATCGTCACGACAGATCTCATTCGCGCTTTTGACGCCGAACTGCATGTTTTCACACACAGGAATGATATTATTACAAGAAACTACAAGTATTTTCCAAACTAGAAAAAAAAATTATCGCGTTTTAGATATGTATAAGAAACCAGGCGAAGAAACAGTCACTAAAGAATTTATTTCTGTAATTGATTATTCGATCAATGAATTTTCTCTCTCTCAGCGAGATTTTCTATGTTCAAACAATTATCGGAAACACTCAATGAACTCACCCTGATGTGACTTCATTTGATTAACTGAACTTGTCCCCATTCGAATGGTTGGAAATTGAAGAATTTGAAATGCAGCTGATCGATTTCCAGTCTAGTTTAATATGGGTTCAAAAATTTATTGAAACAAGGAAAGAGTTGGAATTAATCGAAAGATTGATTAGCAATAAAAGTAAAAATGCCAATAACAAAATTTTGCAAAGATATAATTCGTTATATGACACATTTAACTAATTGTAGAAGCTGACTGACTCGTGCTATTTTAACCATATTTTCATCAACCTATGCCTGGGACTCATTATTTTCAGAGATGAAGAACATTAAAGATTCTCTTAGAAACCGTTTGACAGAAGACTCCAGTTCAGCATGCATTCTGCTAAAGGTAATATCTTACAACCCTAATATAAGTTATTTGTCATCTAATCTGCAACAACGGAAGTTACACTAATGTTACTTTATTTTGAATTATGCATATAACTGAAACATTGCAAAATGTATTTTTTTTTGTAGTAAATAAAGAGTTTTGAGTTGATAGTATTTAGTATTATTAATTTCCCAATAATCACAAAGTCAAAATTATTTGACGGCACGTCTATGACCTCATTAAACATTTTTTTAGAAAAAAATAGCACATCGATACATAAAGGTTCGCCCCCCCCCCCCTGCTATATGATAAAGTGTTTCAAAAATCGATTACCTATTTTCCTCCCTGTAGAATATTGAAAATAATCGAAATTAATTTTTTCTCTAATTTTGTGTTATTAGTTATTTTTAAAAGTTTGAAATATAATTAGTGAAGCTTTGAAAATTCCATTATAGCTGGAGGCCAGCTCAATTTGGAGGGGTCGAACTCTGTAGGATTTTCAAGCTAATTATCAAATAATTAATTGTATTTTCAAATGTACTGTAAAACCAGTTTCTCAGTTACTCGATAGATGGCACCACGAATCAGCGTTATGTGATAGCTCGTGCAGCGCCACCTATTCCTGAACAAAATTGACTGACATTTCGTTCTCGCTCTCTTTACCCCCTCCTTCCACTTCTCTCTTCCTTCGCATTACCCACGTCGAAAGCGAACGCCAAAGCGCGTTTCAATGCCCATCGACGATATGGGTTAAACGAAGCCACTATTTATCTTTCTCCTATGAGCTGGTCAATTTGTTTATTCCTGTTGTAAATATTTTACCTTCATCTCTTCTAACAAACTAAGCAAAAGCATCATCATTGAATTCATACAAAGTCATCATAGAATATATAATATATATATATATATATATATATATATATATATATATATATATATAACACATCGATCAATAACTCCCGAGTCTAACATTGAAAACAACATTTTTTTTGCAAAATTTTTTTTTATTCATCAACATAACACCTTTTAGGGTGATACAATAGTTCCAACGCTTTTCCAAATCTTTTTTTTTTTTTTTTTTTCCCAGTTTCGCTCAAAAAAAATTTTTTTTTTTTTTTTCGCAAGAAATCTTTTTTGTTGCGAGTAAATAGCGATAAACAGCTTTCTGAATCATCGACTCGTTGCTGTTTTTGTTCCATCGAAAGCAATCGCGGCACCCACTTGGAAAAAACCTTTTTCATTTCACTTCAAAAAACCTTTTTCAGTAAATACACTTCCATATGATATCTGTGTCATCTTAGCAATCTCACGGAGCTTCACTTTACGATCTTTCATTATAATTTTTGTCACTTCACTCACATTTTCCGGTGTAACGGCTTCCACAGGTCTACCCGAGCGTTCCGCGTCATTTGTGTCGGTACGACCACGTTTAAACTCGGCAAACCACCGACAAATCGTTGCTTTTGATGGACAAGAGTCCGGGTAACATTTTTCAATCCATTGTTTCGCTTGCACGGTGTTTTTACCCATTAAAAAACAATGTTTTATCAGAACACGAAACTCGGTTTTTCCCATTTTTTAAACAAACTACAAAACGACTTTACTCCAACCTCGATAACTCAGCTGTTTCTGGTCCGATCGACTTAAAATTTTGACACGTTTCAAGCAAAGGTTAGTACTCTAGAAAGACCTGGTTACTGGTTTACTACGAGCGCCATCTCTGGGTTAGTCTCGG
>BMAW01023384.1:1067-24260 GCA_019974015.1 Nephila pilipes | reverse complement strand
TCATTTATTCTCACAGTGTCGTTTTGTACCTTTTCATTTGAACACCCTTGTACTGAATTGTTTTGTAAATTATTCTGTGTTTAGAATCGCAATTTGTCCAGATATGGCCCTTATATGTACAAAAATCATTTGCTAACGATTCTACTTCTTCCTAATTTTGCGTTTCATGAATTGAAGCAATGAATTGCATATTTTAGGTTTTTACATGTAAACCTGGTCTCCAAGATACAGACGAAATGAAAAAAAGTAGGATTAATAAATGAGTAGAGCATATAACCGTTCTGTCTCTCATATCATCTGATCAGGTTCTAACTTAAGATTCGCTGAATTTGAACTCGGGAATAATTTGATTTCAGTAACAGATTCAAATCGTATTTATTTCCTACATCAGTTCAATTTGTTGTTTTCTGTTTTCTCTCTAGTTACGGCTTACTTTTTGATCAACCACTCACCTCGAAAATTAGAAAAATAATTCATTTATTAAAAACAAGAATATTTAGCCTTTCTCCTGGGAGTGCTCGACTATTGCAAACTTCGAACTAATAAGGTGAGTTAATTAAATATTTATGTTATATTATCACATATGTTTAATATAATTCTTAAAATATTCTTATAGTTAAAGAATAATGGAACATAAAATTTGTAGATTTTATTGGGTACTTATGCTTCTCATATTTTTAAAAAACTATTTAACCCATTGATATTCTAATATTTTGCCCCATATTCAATCCTATATTTATTATTTAACTTTAAGATAATAAATTTTAAGAAAAATAGGAGAAACTGAATCTAACGCTCTCCCCAGAAAGATATTTCTTTGGGCACGCCATTTTTACTAATGTGTAGTTGGAGAAATCGCCCAAAACAATTGTTTGTAATTCGCAATATATTTAGATGAATCGAATGAGTTATACACCATTCATTTTATCTATTTCTCAACTTTCGAATGATCTATAACACGTCATCCTCTGTAGGTGGAAAAAAACAAACACTAAGAAGTTGCAACTTCAAAGTCTATCTCACAGTCGGCAACGTTATAATGGTCTTGAAATGTGCAGCCAGCTTTGTAACACAATGCGTCAATATATGACTTTATTTTAATGCATTTTTTTAATTTTATAAGCGACATACTCACCAACTGAAAAGGGAATAGCATGATCGGGTTTCAAAACTTTTTTACCATCTTCGCTTAACATCCTTTCTGGTTTGTATTCGTCAACATCGTATCCCCACAACTTCTTGTTGTGATCCAATGCCCACAAGATAGCTAACACATGGGTGTCCTTTGGTATGAAATATCCATTTAATTCTGTGTCTTGAAGAGTACTGTTGAAAATGCGTAATCTTAATAAAATGTTACTTTGTATATTTAAAAATACAATGAACTTTTTAATGTCCAGATAATTATTAAAGAAGGACAGAAGTAAATAATGTTCTCTCTTTTTAAGTAATTAACATTTTTAATATTAATTCATTCTTTCAATTAAAATTCATTTATTAATTCCCTAAATTCAGATTTCGAATATGATAACAAAATAATTTGCACTTCACAAAAGGTAAGAATACAGTACATTTACAATAGGTCAAAGAACTTTTAAGACTGAATATATAGAGACAAGACATTATTATTTGTTTTGGTTTTTTTTATTCACAATAGGCTCTGAGGCTGCAATACACCTGCTACAGGATTTAATAATGATTCAAATGGTAGTTTCATTTCACTTTACGGAATGGCTTCCAAAGCACGCGTCGGTGTGGTTTGTATGTTTGAAGTATCATCATGATGACACTCTTTTGACTTAAAGTTTTAGAAATAAATTGAATTCTAAGGGCACGAAATCAGGGGAATTCGAAGGATGATTCAACACACAGACGTCATTTTATGCAAAATATCTACGAACAATTACTGAGTTGTGATAATACATCCAGTTGGAGCAATTTTATATGAGTTTTATGTCAGCAGTCTAAGAAGAATAACAAAATTAGATAAGAACTATTTAAACATTTTGTTTTTAATTTATTACATTTTATACACACAAAATTTATTTTTAAACCCATATAATTAATTTTAGAGAATAAGAGAATGTAAATAATTATATTCTTATCAAATAACATTTACAATACTAAATGATAACAATTTCTAATATTAAAGAAAGTGCAATAGAATTTAGTAATAAACATTTAAATCTTACATAAATTTTAAACCTTTTAATTTTAAACATAAATTTTTAAACATAAGTTTAAAACCTTTAAATAAGTTTGGAGCTTTTTTAAAATTTTACTCAATGTAAGCAATTGCTTACGAATTCACAATCAGCTTATACAAATGAATAACTAGAATATGCTTCTACCTTATAAATCACTGATGTATTTTAAAACTATTCAAGAATCTTTCCATGCGGAGTATTGTCATTAGCAATATTAAATGTTTTTCTTCACTTTTATGCAATTCGTAAGCAAAAGACAAAAAATTAAAGCAATAGTTCATCTTAAAATCTATCATCTATTAATAATATAGTGTGTTAAATACTGAACATTTTCAACACAAAATGTAAAATCCCACAGAATTTTTTGTGATGGCGACTTAAAAATCATTTTTAATAAATAGTTAAACTTTGTACGAATTAAATATTATAATGAAAACATAGTGTACTTACTATCGCATGAGATTTAAAGGAACGATCGTCCTCCATCTCATAAGTTCTGCTATTGCAGCTTCGGTGAAAGGCATTCTGAGACGATCTTGCCAAGTTGGAAAGCGATCCGGTCCGATGACCTCGTCGATTTCAGCGTGGATTCTCTTCTGAATCCGGGGATAAGCAGCAGAAACGGTAAGCATCCAGTCTACCGTAATTCTAACTGTTTCACTTCCAGCACCAAAGAAAGAGCTAGATAAATCAGCTAACACTTCCCCTGTCAAAATAATTACCTATATTAGCAAGCACTCTCTATGAGCAGACACTTCACATATTTGGACATGCCAGTAATCCGACGTCTTTATACATTAAAATTGTTACATAGAAAAGTATTTGATGTCTTTTATTTCAATGGAACAATGTAAGCTATTACTACAAAACTGTACATTTTATGTAGCTTTAGGTATTTATTTGCTTGTACCATATCGAATTTTATACACAAGAAGGAAATAACTTCAGATGTTTAAATGCGTTATTATTAGTGAAATTGCATCAGCTGTTTATATGCGTTATTGTTAATAATTTTCCAGTAATCGAGTGTTTTCAGTAATCCGACCGTGCTTTGGTCCGTTTCATAGAAATTACTGTTAAAATGTATGAAATAAATATTGTTGGAAATATGCCTTTTCAATTTTTTACTTCATCCAGTATTTCCTTTGTGATGCTTTTCCACCACTGAAGGGTAATAAAATCATGGTACCTGATCTCTATTCCGAAGTCGATAGACTAAACAGATTTTTCAATTGTCTATCTTTGAATGTGCATAATGTTTTGCTCAGAGTTTATTTGGGCATCATTTATTGCCGACACTATTTATAAAGTCACTGTAATATTGATTGAAAAGAAGCATTATTAAAGCTGTAAGGGGAGATAGTTTACACTCCCCTTACACAGATACACAGATTAGCATGGTGTGAGTGTCGCGTAATATTAGAATGTAAATTAATTTCAGCTTCCTAGTGTTTTATTATATAGTCTTGTGTTTAACGTTGGTTGATGTTTAATTCTATTATTGTTTTGAGATTTTTTTTTTCCTTTAACAAATTTAATGCTTATAATTTTTAGACATTTATTAATTTTGTATTTTAAAAATGGTTTTTGAGTTATAGCAAAAGCGATTGAGCAAAAATTTATTTTTAATTATAATTCGCTTCAAATATGATTTTCAAATCATGGAAAAAGTTCCAAAGCTAAATATGAACCTAAATAGTTTTAGAAGTTACGTTTCGAATTTTAGATATCGCAATAAAATTGCCAAAATCATAAATCAGGAATGGAGAAGCATTTCATGTTGGATAAACTTAATTGAAGTGTTAAGAAAGCAACATAATAGCTTCAATTAATTTAAAAAGAGATTAATTCATTACAAATAATTTCGATAAAGGTTTACTTCGAATTTCCGTAGGTTGGTTGGTTGGTTTTATTAACGTCGCACTAGAAGCAACACGAGGGCTATTGGCGACGGATCCTGTAATTTTAATCCTCGGTCAAGTGACGAGAACGACCGTAAGCTGGAATCCCCCTCTCTTATTTTCTACACCACACTAACTAGAACACTTTGAGCCTCGACAGATTTAACGTTAACGATATACGACAGTTCCGGCTGCAAGGCGTGCATTTAGCGGCATCAAGGCTCGAACCTACGACTCGACGAAAACTGTCAACCTGCGAATCCACGTAATTGAGCACTAGTTACCACGGCCACTTTGATTTCTGTAATTTAAATTTTAAAGTTCTTTAAAATGATTAATATATCATGATTAATCAAACCAAAAAATCTGTGCTCTATTAATAAATTTAAGTCATATATGAGACAAAAGTAAGGTATCTAAATTTTGGTATTTTACTATTCGTCTCATATCTTGGTACTCTTACATTCTCTGTTGGACTTTCTTACAGAAATTGGCCCGATTTATTAATAACATGTTAGGTTAAGAATTTCGTACCCACATATCTGTTATAGGTTGAAATTATTTCAGATATTCATGTATTTATTCAAAAATTGATAGTTTTCTGAAGCTGCTGATAGAGTGCGAGTTCAAGCTACTGTAGATTTAGAGTAAGATGAAAATGCGCATCATTTGCTTAATTGCTGCATTAACCGTCAAATACGACAAAGCATTAAAAATGATGCATTGCCTGAAACAAATATATTTACGGCCTTTGAAAACTACTGAGATTTTATTTTTATTATCAAGAATTACTACGGATTGCCTTCATTTTTTCTATGTATGATTAAATAAAATATTATACTATTATTTAAATACCTTTCACTGAAATATCGACAATAAACAATTTTTAAAAAATTTCTCTTACTTTTGAAAGTTGTGTTTGGATCATTGCTCTTTTTCTGAATTTCCAGTAAGTAACCATCCATAAAGTCTCGAATGTTGTTGGGATCTAATGTTTCTTCGTGCTTTTTTATCTCTTTTCTACGAAAATAAATGCATTAGATCACAAAAGTACACGTGAAAGCTTTAAAATAATCATTTCTTAATTTTGTGTAATGCTGGAATTTTGGTTTTGAGGAATTCGACGAATATAACTTCTGTACAACTACTGAATTTTTATATCTTGTTGTGATAGCCATCACAACACCAAAAAAAACTCCTAAGAGTGAAAACAGTAAGTGAACAGAAGGACGAACCATAAAGGCAAAAGGGATTTTTTTTATTATATTATTATTATTTAATTATTACTAACATTTATTTATTAATTACTTTTATTATTATAGTATAAGATAAAGTATTATTTATTCACGATTTAATATTAATTCTTCTGGAGGATAACAAGATTTTAACTTTGAAACATGAACTATATCAGTAGATTTCTTGGTTATAGCATTTTGTTTAGTTATTTCATAATTTACATCAGAAAGTTTATTTACAATTTCTCATGGTCCTGAAAAACTGGCGATAATTTTCAACTATTCGGATAATTAAATTCTTCATACATCACAATATCACCCGGTTGAAAAATAGAACCTATGAAACGAGCATCATATCTAATTTTGTTTTTATCTTGATAATTGATTGTATTGCTTTTAGCCAATGTTCTTCCTTCTTCTACTGGAGTGTAAACTTGGTTTTGAGTTAATGGAGGATTATATGGTAAAGTGCCATATAACAAATATGCAGGGGGAAATTTTGTAACAGAATGAGGTGTTAAGTTGAATTCATTAATTATTTTTTTCTAAAATTTTAGTCTAGGGAATTTTAGAAGGAGAGGAATTAACTTTACACTTTAATTTAGTTATAATAGATTAATTCACACATTCACATTTTCCATTCATATGTGAACGATGTGAAGATGTTAGTAAATGTTTGATACTGTAATTTCTAAGAAAATGTTTGAATCTAGATGAGTAAAAGAACCATTTCTATCAGTTAGCAATTTAGATGGTATTTGAATTTGAAAAATTTGTTTTAAAGTATTAATATAAGTTTCAGAATTTTCAATTTTGGATGGAAAATCCCGAACATATCTAATTGGATGATCAATTACTACATGAAGATATTTTTTTTGTAGAATTATAATTATTAAATCCTCCAACAATTTCAACAGAAATTCATTCAAAAGGTTGATCCATAGGGGGAACAGTCTGTAATCATGCAAATCTCTTTTGACTTTTCTTTTTATTTAGTTGACAAACACGACAATGTTTGACAAAAACTGAAATATCTTGATTAATATTGTGACGACTCTATTCGCGATCTTTTTACTAACAGTCCTCTTGGGGAATTTTCGGTCCTCAAAAATTATTTTTATTAGAAAGCCTCCTCTGAAGAAGAGAGCGTGAACTTACTAATTAAAACTGCTATATACATATATAGTCTAAGCTTTCAGGTCAAGAGAGGAGGAAGAAGAGATAGGATAGAATTCTAGTGGAGCAATGAATATTTAGTAATGAATATTTAGTAATGAACATTTAGTAATGATTATTTAGTAATGAATATTTAGTAAAGAATATTTAGTAATGAATATTTAGTAATAAATATTTAGTAATGATTATTTAGTAATGAATATTTAGTAATGAATATTTGGAAATGAATATTTAGTAATGAAGGTTGTTTTATTTACAATGATTTTATTACGTTCTACTGAATTTAGTTCTCCAGCAATGTGCTAATGATGAAAATGCAAATATACTAAGAATGAAAGTAAAGCTTATTTTACAATTTTGTTTATGATGATGTTCATAGGCAGAGATACATTCCGACCCCGTCAGCTCGAGGTAGTCAAGGTCCATGGTTAGTAACCACGAGTTGCAGTATTATTAGAAATTGAGTAATAATGTGAATTCCAACATCGATATGAATTTCCTGCGTTACGTATAAATTCTTTCAACATTTTAACTATTACGGAAATCACTTGTATGAGAAAAAATATTTATAACTCTTAAAATTTTGTTCAATAAAAAATGGCTAAATAGACAATTGATCCCGCTGAATGAGCACGAAATTTTGAAAATAATTCTTTAAAAAAAAAAAAAAAAAAAGACACTTCACTTTCCGAGAAATAGTGATTCATATCCAATCTAAATATTTGAATCCAAAAAGATAAATAAAAAGTTTAAAAAAAAGAATTTTCCCTCATTCAACCGCAAAGATTCAATGGATATGTTTTAGAAGCAATCTTTTGTCCATCTATGCTTAATCGAACTATTATCCTCAATCTTTTGTGACGAAAGTCTGTCTTTTCTTAACGATTAGGGGACTTCTAAGCTCTAGTTTCGTAAATGATTAGTTTTGTACCCTTGCGTTTCTTTTTTTTGTTCGTTTTTCGATGCTCAAACACTCCTGCAATTAATTTCCCCCTCGTATTGCTGTTTCTTTCAATCAGAGTGCAATTTTGCTATTGCAAATTGGAATTTCATGCCTTGTTTATCGGCATATATATAAAATGGAAAGAAAAAAAGAATATTAATCTCGACGAAGTTAACACAGCGCACTTAACAGGAAGTCATTACTTCATCTGAAAAAATTGATTAATCTGAATCTTGATACAAAGGGAGTCATAGTAAAATCGAGAGTTAACGGAGTCCAACTATATACCTACAGAGTTCGTATATTACCAGTCACAATTGTAGATGATGCAATTTAAACTACAATGCATCTAATATAGAGTTACTTTTAACTCTCAGTGAATTCTTAGCTACAAGCGAATTCTTAGTCCCTTCCTTTCCCCCCATTAAATTCTTTAATATTATTCTCTTTACCTGAAATAGAGGCCTATTTTCGTTATATCTTACAAACTGGATATTCATAAATGGTTTGGATAAATAGAAAGAAATAATTTGTCCTTAATTCATTTTGTATGAGGGTCTGTTTCGTACAAAATATAGTATTTTTAAAATTAGTTACAAGGCTACCTTTCGCACCTACCTGCTTCATATTCGGCATAAACAATTTATATTAAAAAAGTCAGAATAAAATCATACAATTTATAACAGCATTTGATCACACGAATTTTCAATCAGAAACAAATGCATTATTACCTGCAATAATCTTTAACTTCATGCAACACCCTTACTAACTTTCCTTTGCTTCCTATATTAAAATAACTCAAGATTTCTCTAAGCCATGGGAAAAAAATCTGCCACGAAACAGATCCAGCAAGTTCTCCGACTTTTCGTAAAAGTTGATCCAGTCTTTGTCTCTGTGGGTCGTCGTACTTCAGACGGTTACCGAAAACTAAAGAGGCGATGTTGTTAGACATGCTTGGAGCTAAGAGGTACGATAATTTCGTAGGCTTTTCAACATTTTCTGACATTCGTTGCAACAGTTCCAGAATCTCTTCCTGTTGGAAAGAAATAGGCAATAAAACCTTTTTTTATTATCTACATTGGAAATAAGTTTCTTTAATTTCCGGAATGAAATCGTAAATGAATCAGCGAATAGATGGATTGTATTAAAACACTAGTGAAACTGTAAAGAAATTCTGAATTATTTGTTTTAGTGTGTGTATAGCGAAAGAAAAATGCTTGTGAAAAGCTAGCTCCGAAAAATTTTAAGGCCGTAATTGTAATACTCTTCGAAACTTTTCTTCGATTTTAATCTTTAAAAACACAGAAATTTGAGAAAATCAAAGGTAACATGAAATTGTTATTCCGTTATATTGCAATACTTTTCTTAAAATCTATAAAGACCCGCCTTATAGGGGGCTGATGCAAGTTAAATCTGGTCAAGGTCCCAAGTTCTATCGAGGTGTGGAGACAAAGTTTGGAGAGAAAAGTGTCAGCTCAAGTATCATCTTCGTCACTTGATCGAGATTCAACAGGACGAGATCCATCACCAAAAGCCATCATGTTGCTTCTAAGTGTGACAATAAAACGATTAAATCAAATCAATCTTCAAGTACATAAATCAAGATGATTTGAATTGCTGCAATTAGTTATATCTTGAATTGATTGATTGTTCATTAACGTCGCGCAAAATATCCAACCCAACCTTCCACACCCCACCAACGGGAGGACTTGGAGCCTCGACATATTTACCTTGCGTCAAATCCTCTAGATGTTGAGTTTTTAGTGGCATCAGGATTAGAATCCATGATGCGAAGGAAATAACGCTGGCCGTGAGTGAGGCTATAAACACCAGGCTACTGCGGCCTTGCACCTTACATACTGATTTCATTCTAAAAATATGTACTTAGGAAACATGTATACTTTATCTTGTTTAATCCATTGAGAAGAGCAACATTTTGTTATTTTCTGAAGTACCTTGTAAATTTCTCACTTGATCGAGATTCAACAGGACGAGGTCCATTGTCAAAAGCCTTTGTGTTGCTTCTAAGTGTCACAATAAAACGATTAAATCAAACCAATCTTAAAATACACAAATCTAGACGATTTGAATTGCTGCAATTATTTGCATCTTGCACTAATTCATTGTTCATTAACGTCGCGCAAACTATCCACCCCCCACCCAATAGGAGGAGTTGGAGCTTCGACATATTTACCATGCATCAACTTCTCTAGTTTTTAGTGACATCAGGACAACTCATGGAGCGACGGAAATAACACCGACCGTGAGTGAGGCCATAATCACCAGGCTGCTGTGGCTGTCATCTTACAATCTAATTTTATTCTAAAAATATGTACTTGGAAACATGTAATTTATCTTGTTGAATCCATTGTGATGGACAACATTTAGTTATTTTCTGTGATAAGTACCTTATAAATTTTGGTTCTTATATTAAATTATTTTTGTAAGAATTAGTTCTGATTTCTAGTTTTATGCTCCTCAAAAGTGAAATTGATGCACCAAGAAATAATGCACATAGCGTCATGCAAAGTTCAGGAGCGATAGTGTTGAGATGGATATGCAAATGGCTAAATTTTCGCACGCATCTGATCACGTGGCACTCATATTCGGGCTTTAAAGGACCCTCAGCAATTTTCCTTTCTTATAAACAGTATCTGAGGTTTTGCGTAGAATTTGCGACTTTCGAAGAAGAGTAGAAAATGCCTCTAAGACGTCGGAGAGCTCATTACGACCCGAGAACGTTAACGACCCGAGAACGTGACCGTATTATCGAACTCCATGAACTGTGTTTGTTGCTGTGCACAATAGTAACTCATGTTGGGCACAACGTGAGTACCATCCAACGTTGTTTCACACGATGGATTCAGGAAGGTCTACGTGCACGCTGAAAGAGAAGTGGTATGCACAGGTGCACGTTAGAGCTTTCAGATCGGCGTATTAGTCAGTTGACTATTTAAGACCCTTTCTCCATCGCACGTGACATCCGACGCAGGTTTTCTCCAGGAGCAGGTGAATCTGTGTCCACCTAAACCATTCGCAACAGATTGCATGAAGTACAGTTACTCGCACAGGTACCAGGAATAGGCCCATCTAGCCCTGTGTTGACCGCTCAACACAGTGCTAGATGCCTGGCGTTATGTCATCGACATTATATCTGGGTATTGAATATCGTTCGGGATGGCATCGGGCATCGTTAACGGATGAATATTGTTTTTGTCTGTGGAGGAATGACGGCCATCGACAATTATGACGGTGATCTGGAGAACGTTACGAACCGACCCATTTCGCCGAGCATCAAATCGATCCCATACTGGGCTTAATGGTTTGGGGTGGCATAATGTTTCATCACAGGACGCCTCTGGTACACATTGACGGCCTTTTGTCAGCGGATCGAAACGTCACACAAGATGTGGAGTCTGTTGTTCTGCCCTTGTTACAGGGCGCATCCAACACGGTATTCCAGCAATAAAATGCCAGGCCGCATGTCGTACGTCAAACTCTTAACAGCCTGACTGGAATTCACAACTTACCCTAGCCAGCAAACTATCCAGATATGAATTCCATCGAATACCTGTAGGATTTAATTGGATGTGACATGAACTGGGGACCACTAGCGCAAACCATGGATGATCTGCGCAAAGCAGTGGATATGGCTTGGCAACGGTTACTTCAGACAACCATCAATTGATTAATTGATAGAATGTCTCGCCGGATTGAGAACTGTATAGCTGCCCGAGATGGGCACATTAGATACTGAATAAATTAGTTCATAATTATTTTGCCTTTTTTTAATCATTTGCATATTCACTTCACCACTATCGCTTCTAAAATTTACATGACGCAACGTGCATTATTCCTTGGTATTGCAATTTCACTTTTGAGGAGTGTATACTTAAGCATGAGAATTTTCAAAAATATATGAATTATTATAATAGTATCATTAATATAATTTACATATCTTCCTCGACAAAAGTAGTGAATTTTTACTTTGATGTGTTCTTCCATTCTTGTTGTTCCGAAACCCAGATCACGAAGCATATGCAAAGAAAATCGTCTCTGATCTTTCCATGGCATTCCATTAAACGCTCCAGTTCCTGCAAAAAAAAAAAAAAAGAATTTCTATAAATTTCTCCAAAAAGTGTTAAAAGTATACATGCAAAATATCAGTAACAATGCGTTATGTAACTTTATACCATTGTTTGTTTGGGTATTGATGAGAAAATATTTTGTTAATCGTATATATCGAATTGTTATAGCCATTTTCAATTCTCGGCATATTTCAAAAACACTTGAGACAACAATTGCATGGATATTTTCATAAACTTATTTAATTCTTCAGTTACCCTTAAAACAATTTTAGGCAGCCTATACGCAATTTTATAGTGAATACTATGTATAATCGTATACTACTTTTCTCTCATTAATGCTTTTATTTTAGTTTTTAATAATGTCTTTTCATCATATGCAGATATGTATTTCTTTTACACATAAATGACAGCATCTACAATCAGGGTCTTTAACTTGGAATTGATGTAATTTTAATATTAAGTAACTGTGGTTCGAACGACGAGAGCTGGTAATATAGCCACTAAGTGGTTTCAGAATTAGCTTTAAAGGGAATCAACAGATTGCTCTACTATTTTGAAAAGTATTCTAAGAAGTAAATATAGCAGTGTACGGATCCATACTAGTCGATTGACGTTTCTAAAAAAGTTATTACAGTTTACATATGGTTTCCCAGAACGGCCGTTATTCTTTTCATCTGATGAATTTGCCGTTTATGAGGGAGGTTAAGGAGCCGGGAAAATGTTAATTCTGTGAGGAGATTTAATATTCTTTAATAATACGTGACAAGCTTCCAGAAAAAGTTTATGGTTCATACATGAATTTGGGCGCTTTCGGAAATCCATAACTGTACAATTAAAAGGCCATTAATAGCTGTATTACTTTTACTACTGGCTGAAAAACCTTCATGCGAGCATTTTGTTTCACATGATTATTACATATCAGATTATGTGATCATTCTGCTCTTTCTCACTAGGCTTTCCTTTTTTATGGACTCGTCAACATATCCTCAGACAGAAGATTAGGATTGGAGTATAGGAATATGAGCTTGTCTTGTGTAGCGACCTTTCTTTATTACGAGTGTTAAGCTCCACAGACAATTATTTTAATTTTCAATTAAACTATTTAAATCTAGATGGTTCCTTTTTTTCTATAAAAATACACTGAAGTACCAAAAGTCATTGACTACCTCTTATTATTGTGTGGGACATCCTTTTGATTGGTAACGTTTAACAACTCGATGTGACATTGAGCTGTTAGCAAAATATTGTAGGAAATCGTTGAAGAAATATTCAGGCATGCTGCCTCTACAGCAATTTGTAATTGTATATGTGTTGACTCCCCAGGATTTCGAACACGAATTGACCTTTCGATTATGACCTGTATATGTTCGATGGGACTCAAGATACGATTTCTACAAGGTGTGGAAATTAAATAATGAGAATGAGCCTGTAAAGCATTTTATTTTAATGTCATACCAAACATTTCCGAAATGAGGTGCCCCATGCGTCTAGCTCCATCAAGCATTCAATGAAAATTCAGCAATGTACTCCCCATTTGCACACATGACTCGTTTGTACTGTCATCTGTGTTTAGTAGTCATTATCGCTAACTTGCTGCCGGCGTTGTTTCGTCGAGTCGTGGGTTGAAGTCATGATGTCACTTAAGACCCATTAAATAGTAGGACCAATGCACTTTAATTCTTTCAGGTGCGGTGATATGTTTTTTATACTACATTTTTAGCGCCTTAAAAATCTCTGTAAAATATGCTTTTTTATACACATTTATCTACAAATGATAGCTTATAATTGTCTTTACTTAATTTAGACGGAAGAACCATGTAGAATAATTATGAAAATTATTGCTTTGAATGTAATTAAAGTTACTAACATGTGGTTGCTTTATCCCTAACATGCATTTCTGAAATGAATTGACAATTTTAAATTCATCAGCTGTCCAATCTACACGATTGAAACTTTATTTAAATAATTTTAATTACAAAAACAAAATTCATAAATTATTGTTTTCATACTTCGAACAAAGTGGTATACAATTTATACCACCACTCCCACAGAGGGTTAGTAAGCAACAACTGACAGCACTGAAATTTACGATTCAGTTTAATATATTGTATGACGGTTCGTTTTGTTAGGAAAGATAGATGCCAGATTAGAAAGAGGACAGAAATATGCTTCCGAGTGCAGTGTGGCAAAAATCATACATATTCTCTTGAGAAAATAAATTTAAAAAAGGAATAAAAATTTAAGAAACCAAAACTATTACATGCCTTTCCACCAAAGGACAACAAACAAAAGAGCAGAGGGTAAAAGGAATTATTAAAACCAAAACTATTGCAAAAAATAGAACAAAGCTAATACGAAGGGACATCCTTTGAAATCGTCTAAGATAGAACTATCTGGAGACAGTACATATGGGAATTGATGTCATTGATATGAGATTAGTTAACAATACTGGACATAAAGTGACAACATGATGTAAAAATAGATTATAAGCTACCAGCAATAGAGGGACGACCATAGTGCTTATTGCCTCTAGTGGAAGACTTTATCAAAGAATCTGAATAAAATGAACTGTAAAGCATTGGCAATTGGTGTTACAACAGATAAAATACAGCTAAGAGATACTCATTTTGTAAGAACAGAACCATCAATTTTTGGGTAACATATGGGAATCTTGAAGCTCTCATGTTGGGTTGGTTTGGAGTGATTCAGAGCAACTCAAGAGCCGTCCTCTTCACTTAACTGAAACTCAAAATTAAAGGGTCCGTCGTCAGTAGCTTTCGTGTCTATTCTAAGTAAGACTGATTCTAAGAATGATTCTAAGTAAATTTCCAGGTTTTTTTATTGGAATTTGTAGTGCAAAGAATATTTGAGTCATTCCGTTTACACAGCTTATTTCCCCCTTCTAGAATTTATTTTATTTTATGTAATTCTTTCGTTGCAAATTTTGGTATTAAAGTATATTAATAAGAGAAAATATAGATTAACCTTTTTATTCATTCTTAAATACTTCTTTTGTTAAATATATGAGCTACTTCCAAATTCGAAAATTCTACATTAAATAAATATACTCACTGAAATTGATTCCTAATTATTCTGACTTTGTATTAAAATCAAAATTGTTGCGTAATGAAAGAACGAATTTAAATAACATTAGTAAGAAAGAAATATTTTTCATTTGAGATTGTTATTGAAAACACCTCTTACGTATGTTTTCTTCGCTGAGTTCAAAAGGCAAATCCGGAGGTCTTCCCATAAAAGAATCCTTTGAAAATGCTTCTTTTATTAACTCATAATCGGTTATCACAACTATATTTATGCTTCCGAGTCGCACTCTGAAAGTAACAAAAACAATTATAAAAAGAAAAATTTAATTCTTAATTTTATTTTGCCTCTTTATAACATTGCACATGATTATTGCAAAATAATTACAATTTTATAATGAAAATATAATTAAAAGAAAACAAATCGAGATTGGATTTGCTAATTTCATTTTAACATGGGCTAATATGCTTTCATCATGTAAAGTTCTCAAAAAAGTAGAGTTTTTTAAGATAAATATTAATCAGCATAAAATAAGCCTATTTCTGAGTCCCAGGCTCCATAGAAACAATTATTAACAAGTAAAGATAATACCTACTTGAAATTTCTGCTGCATTTTTATTTTCAGAAGTAAAGCATTTTAAGGAACAAAAACATTGCCGAAGTTAACAACAAAAAAGAATAAAAAAAGGATTCTGTCATAAAAATCAATTATTAAAATAATTATTTAAATAAGAGCAGATGTATGATAAATTACTAAACACGACATTATTCACGATATTCCGTTCGGATGTTAAAATAAAAGCTAACGATCAAATTTTTAATTAAATATACCTCTTCAATGTAAATTTACCTCAAGTAAACTAAATAGAATTATAATCGTAATGTATTACAACGCCAATCACTTGAACCTAACATCATGCATCGTTTATTTTATGCCCACGAATTTCTGTTGACGCCATTTTCTCAAAGCAAGAACTGTTATCACACGTTAGTGATAATAGTAATAATATTAATAATAATAACAGTAGTAATAAAAATAGTAGTAATGGTAACAGTATATAACAACTATACTGATAAGGGGGAAAATCGATAAACGTATTAAGGAAACAAAAATGATAAAACTTATTTTGAAACTTGGAATAATTTTTAAAATACATATATAAATGCCCAAATAATAGAGAGACAAATATTTTTTTATTTCGTCACACTTTTAAGCCATAATAAATATGAGAAATAAATCTTAATATACGTATCTGAAAGACCATAAAATGTTCTTATATTTATTTTTAATTATTTCGAACAGGTGTTTAAGATAATATTTGTTTTTACAACTGCTTGTTTTTTTAAATAACTGAAATGATTTACCTAGTATTGAAAGATACTCGAATCAATTTTTGGATATCTTTTGAATTGTATTTTGATATTATTAATTTTCGTGAGTATAATTTTATTCATTTGTTATTCTAGATATAATAAGCAATAAATAAAGTTTAAAATACCTTCTTTCTACGTAAATAAAGTTTCCATATTCTTATTTTTTTAAAAAAAATAGTTTATAGCAAAAGTTTACATTCTTTAAAAAATTAATATAAATTTTGACACTTAAATAATTAAGGCATTGAAAGAAAAACACTTACAAGTTAAAAATGCTTACTCATGTAACTGCACATTATACTGATGAATTATATGAAATCATTTATTAAAAATAATACGTTTAAATTTGCAATTTTGCTCATGAGGACGAAAAAATAATTCGAATAAAAAGAAAATAGATTGGATGACGATGTTGTCATCTATTTAATTTTTGCTTTCTATTTCAAGGGTAATGAGTCAAAAGGATAGAGAATGTAATAATTTTAATGTTAAAAAATAATTTTTACATATTTTAATAGAGCTGCACGTTATGCAGTGTTAGGTTATACCATCGCCAAAAGGGGGGGGGGTTGAATCTGGATTTACTAACTTCATTTTTGCATGTGATAAGTTGTTTTCTGAAATATTCAAAAAAAAAAAAGTAGAATTATTTGAAATAAATATTAATTAGCGCTAAGTTAGCGTATTCCCCAACCCCGGGCTCCACAGAAGTAAATTAATTTCAAGAAACGAAAGTGCTTTTTTTTAAATTCCTCATGCATTTTTATTTTCACAAGCAAATAGTTCTGAACAACAAAATTGTTACCGATGTCAACAACAATAAGAATAAAAACAGATAATTTTGTCCTAAAATTAAATTACTAAATCAAGTATTAAAATAAGAGCAAACTGTCAATTATTAAAGTAGACCATAACATTCTGTTAAAATAAAACCAGTCAATAAAATATTAAATTAACTATTTCTTTGAAATGTAAATATACCTTAAGCAAATTAAATGTAATTATTATAATCATAATGCATTATAATGTCAGTCTTTACAGCCTAACACCATGTAATATTTATTTTATGTCCATGCATTTTTGTTGGCTCTATTTACTCAAAACAACATGTTACGAAAGAAAAGAGGAAGAAACATCAGTAACTTCTACAGTTTAATACAAGTAATCAAAAGCAGTATCACTGTTAGTGGCTGAAATGGAATTAGTGCAACTGCTTGTATTGATTAAAAAATAAATTAACATAAGTAATTCAGTGCTTAAAAACAATATTTTTTTCTCTATCATATTTTAAATTATCAGAATTAAGTTGAGAATTATTTAAACACCTATATTCAAATTTCATTCGGATTTATTCATAAATTTTAGAGATATTCAGGAAACATCGACATGTTGCTAATTACTAGTTGGAAATGCACAAATGATTAATCTGTGATCAATTTAACTTTTTTTTTTTCAGTTATAATATTTGAACAAGAGTTTGCACAATTCATTTGCATTTTGATATATATATTATTTTATTTTATTTTTAATAAAAATATCTATTTAAAATAAGTGAATTTAGTTAAAAGATAAAATTTACTGCTAATAATATAAATTCTTTTTCTAACGTGATATAATAAGTTGATCAATAAATAAAACTAAAAAGACAGAATACAGACCCTTCAGACATTTTACACGAAGGCACTCAGCCAACAAGGGTGCATGTGCGGTTTTCTCCATGTTGTTTCATTATATCGAAATAACATTCGATAACATATAAGAAATCTATATCTAGATTCATATAGTTGCCCTAGGAAAACCAAAAGTAATGCCTTATTAAGGTTTATTATGACTTGACTGACTCCAAATGATTTGACATAGTTTACAATAACACACTTAGAGATTCTGTAATTAGCTATAGCTATAACAAAAATCAACTGTCAGAGATTTATAAATTACATTGAAACTATTTGATTAGTTTTGTGTTATGTTACGAATTCTATTCGAAGTACACTCTATAACAAAAAAAGCGATGCACCAAGAAGGAGTTGTCCGATGGAGATAAAAATTGGGGGATAGGAACATTATGTACAGAATAGAAAATGATTAAAATTTCAGAAAAAAGGAATGATTTATTTCAGAGTTACAAAGTAACGAGCTGAATAAGGTGTTGACCCACCTCCAGCCTGGATGCAAGCTGCCGCTCGACATGGCATAGAATTATAAAGCTCTTTGACGATCTCCTGCTGTATTTCTTGCCAAATTTGTTTCAATTGTAGGCCTAGGTCATCAACATTCCCTGGTAGATGCAGTCAACTTCCCTTCATATTCCAGACATTCTCGACTGGAGAGAGATATGGCTGGCCAAGGAAGTGTTTGACAAGCTGTAAAACAGTTCATAGCAACATGTGCCATATGTGGTCTGTCATCTTGCTGAAAAATAAGGTCAAGGTACTGCAAAAAGAACAGTAGCAAAACAAGCCTCAGAATGTCGTCGACGTAGAGCTGTGCTGTAAGTGTGCCTCTTATGACGATCAAAGGGATCTGGCTATCAAGGGAAATACCATCCCAGACTATAACTCCATGGTTGAGGGCCTGTGTGGCATGCAATAGTGAAAGCAGGTTCAGCCCGCTTTCCTGGGGAGTCTCCAGGCATGTCTTCGATGATCATCAAGACACAGTTGGAAGCGGAATTCGTCGCTGAACTCTATACCTCTACAGTCAGCATCATTGTAACCTGATCGAGCCAAGCACCACTGTAATCTGGCTAGTTAGTGTGCAGGCTTGAGTGGGGGGTGGCTTAGCTGTCAGTATGAGCGTAGATTTCGCTGTATCAGTCATCAATGAATGGTCATAGTGGATACTAGTGTGCGGGTCGTACGTCTGATGGTCGGTAACGACGAATCAAGCTCTGTGACAGCTGATCTGACAATCACTCTGTCGTTTCGATCTGCTGTGGCCCTAGGTCGACCGCTACCTTCATATCGCGGAAATCTGCCATTGTTCACCCATTCTTGCTAGCATCTTCTAAACGTCGCATCGCTTCCACCCATATGACGAACGATTCTCCGATTTGCTCAATCTGCCTCTTCCAATCCAATGATATGAACTCTTTCAAATTCTGACAGTTGCTCATAATGAGCTAGAATCTTTGGCTAGGCATTTTTTTTAGTCGTTGAAAGGTATCCTAAATCGCAATGCAACAGAAAATTTGACCATTTGATTGTATATCCCTTCTTATATACACTTGCTGAATGCTCAGTTCCGATGCATTGCAGCACCCGCTATTCATTCCCTGGTCACCAAATTTTAATTATTTGCATATTCGGTCCAAATGTTCTCTGAAAGTAGTTGCGTTTCAGACTTAAATTTACAGACTAAGAATAAAAAAATAAACAAATAGAAAAATGCATTTAAAATTAAGATTTTATTTAATTAAAGACAAAAACAAATAAAAGTAATTTTCAATGTAGAATAATGTATGAATAATAAAAAAAGTTTAGGCATTAATATTTATTTTTATATCATATATAAATAAGTAGCAACAGTAATTAATGTATGGGTCATTACCGTAGGTATCTAAATTATTTAAGTGTGTCAAGCATTTATAAATTATACATTATTTTACAATTAAAAATTATTTTTAAAATTTTTGATCTATCTTTGATTAAGAATCTTTCTTTGACGAAGCTAGATTTAAAATGCCTTTTTACTTATATTTATTAAAAAAATTTCTTGGAAGTGGAATTTTAGCCATTTGAATGTAAACAAATCAGGATAAAATTTTAAAGATCGATTTAGTAGAAGAGATTGTATTGCACTATGGTTGTGTTTCGTCAGTTTTAATAAATTAAGGAACAATTTCCCAGTGTTAACCGATTTTCTGTTAAAGTGTCTTCTTTCGGTTAAACATTACTTGAAATTTAAATGAAATTCCCTTTAGAATAATAAATTATTTAGAGTCTATAAATGTTTCAGTGGAAAACGGTTTGAAAAATGAATAACGCTTATAAATTCAAGACTTTTTTTTGTAAATTTTTCAATTTTATGAATAATGTGTAAGAATTGTTTTTTATGAATGTTACCGAAAACAAAAAAAAAGTTGGAAATACCACTCAAGAGCATCAAGAGCACTCAATGCATTACTGATTCGATAAATTATTTTAATCAAATTTTAAAAACAAAATAACTATATTGTTCTGAACTTACATTTGATTTTATCTGATTTTCTCTCAATACTAAAATTGAATAAAGTAATTTTTATCTTATATTGCCAATATTCGTATGAATTATAGTTTTTTTTTATGAAACAGTATTCACCTTTTTTATCTGATTAGATCAAATATAATTTATATACTTTTTGAAATAAAAATAAAAATGCATTGTCGTTGATTTTGAAGATCAGAAAACATTCAAAAATCTAATACACCATTGTTTTTGTTAATATTACTCACCGGAAATTCTCTATTTTTCTCATATTGACAGCTCAATTTGCTTTGCAGAATCAAATATTTAAAAATGTTTTTAAAGTAAATGTCGCACGATTTTTTAATTTATGTTTTCCAAAATAAAACAAGAGATAAATAATACCTCTTGTAAGAGACATCTCTGAATTATTGATAATTTTGTTGGTTCCTATCCCTTTCAATAGTATATGTATTTAACTCTGATTAAGAGACAAATTTTATTGCCCCTTAAATAGATCACCCTTATTGGAAGATACTACTGTATTCTCAAATTATGTCATATTGTTATCTATCCAGTTAATATTACTGATATTTTCACTTGAGGAGAAAAAAACCTTTAAAAAAACTACAAATCGTACAGGAAATTATTTGTTATTATCTGTATTCCAAGAGAAAAAAATGTTTATCAGACTCAATGAAAAAAATGGAAATAAAATTATAGATATTTTTGGTATACAAAGCTTGTTTTAATTTTAGTGTACTCTTAAATAAATGAATTTCTGAAGTTGAGACACTTGTCCAAATATGTTTCCTTTGATGATCCATATAAAGCAAAACACTAGTGTTGTCTTAGACAATTCGCAAATTGTTTTATTATTTCCATTTAATTTGTGATTAAAATTAAGTCAGATATGTTAGAAATCTAATACTGTTTTACTACTTCCGTATCGAACGAATTTTAAAAAAAAATGTGCTCTTATCTAGAACTTTTGTAAGTTATTCTCATTATTTACTGCAGGAAAAAATTGACATTCTCAAAGTAAACTTTTCAAAGTAGTAAATTTTAAAAGTTTTTGCTATCAGGAAAAACTGATTTTTGAATGGAAGTCCATTAATGGTTGTTTTTAATGTTAAATATTTAACCATGAAATTATGTTTCATACATGTTAGTTTTTCTGTTGTGAAATATTTAATTATTTAGGTTCGAAGAAATAAGAAATAAGGAAATACCTTACATAAATCAAAGTTTTTTAAAAAGTTTTTTTTTTTAAAATGTGAGTGATAAAAATAATTTTAAAATTTCAAGAATTGTATATGCAACAATATTCTAATCTATCTTGTATCTTTTTATCAATGCATTATTTTACCATGTGTGAGAGTCTGTGAAGTTCTCTCTCTCTCTCTCTCTCTTCCCTCAGTGTGGGAAGGTCGGAAGAAAGACTCGACATGTTCTAAAACACTTAATTTATTTACAACACAAACCACAAACCAAGTTTGATCAATTCAAGTTAAGAGTAGCACCAAATTAATAAATATGAGGACAATTGACGAAGTATGCGAGATATGAGAAGACTTTAAATACTTTAGTACACTTACTTAATTCAATAGTTCTGACTTCTTAACTATCTAATCTAGATTCAATCTCAAGTGACAGATCTTCGCCTTAAGTAAGACAGTTATCAATTACTAATTATCCACGCTTAGCATTCAAATTGATTATTCACTGCTCCGCTAGCAGTCATCCTATATCTCCCTTCTAACCTGAAAGCTTAGACTACAAATAGCAGTCTTAATTAGTAAGTTCACGCTCTCTTCTTCGAAGGAAGCTTTTTAATAAAACAATTTTTAAAGGCCTAAAATTCCCCAAGAGGATTGATAGTGAAAATATAGCTGATAGAGCCGTCACAACTCTTGTCGAAAAGTAAGCGTGAATGTTTCTTTTTTGTTGAAATATATTTTATTTGACGTAGTCATCTGAATTACGGTTTTAATTTAGAGACAGTATGCCCCAGCGTAGTCTTAGGAAATGATGAATGTAACAAATAATAGTAAAATGTATATTAAAACATTTAGTATTTAATATTGAAATGATTATTTTTGTCATTTGGAAAAAAAAAACTTTTTGGAGCATTTTAGAGATACGTGTTAAATTTCATATTAGCAAGATTTAAAATGAAATTGTTATATTGTATTTGGTTTAAATAGAAAAAAAAAGTTTCAAATAAATCCGTATATTTATTTAAGGGGACACGAAGACACACTCTGCACAAAAGCATTTTTACCCACGCAATGGCATTTTATTCAAATTAGGAAAGAAAACAACAATGAGGCTATTCCAGAAGTTTCATAATTTTATCACTAATAGAATTCACAAAGAAAAATTTTCTTGAGGAGAGATATTGCTGGAGTATTTTATATATCCACTAATAGCGATATTGCTCTCATTTTGTTGCGTAATCACTAAAATACTAAACTTAAACATATATATATATATATATATATATATATATATATATATACACACATAATAGTTATAGATAAAGAACACTAATTTTGGAACAATGAGCTTAAATTCGACTTTTAATTTGATTTAATAATGCTATTGAGCATCATTATTTTCATAAATGTCATGTTTACTAACAGTAAATTACCTTGTTTGATATTAAAACAGCTGAATATAAAAATGATTGAGAGTATTTCTTACAGAAATAAATTATATTTGACTATTATGGATCATTCTCATTTCACATTTAAAGACATCGTATTTACGTAACTAAAAGACTCAAGGGATTGACTAAGGTGGTATTGAGCTTTTGAAGATATAAATCGTGTAGGACTATTTTCTTAAGAAATTAAGTAAAAAATAAAAAAAAAGATTAAAACTTTCTAAAACATGTTCCCGTCAAATTAATTGCCGAAATCCAGAAACAACTGAAATCTACATTTTTATGATGTCATATAAGCTGCACGTTATATTGTCACACACATAAAAAATATAATCGAAATGATGCAAATTATTTGCAATACTGTTATTATGAAAATCCTGATGTGATATTCTGAA
>BMAW01023377.1:5392-39656 GCA_019974015.1 Nephila pilipes | reverse complement strand
ATTGCAGCTAGAAGGGAAAAAAAAAAAAATTGTAAGCTAAAAATAAGGTACTAAATTAGAATCACTAGTTTTTAGTAACTGTTAAGGAGGGGGAAGATATTTTTTTCATGTTATTAAGAGTTTGAGAACAAATTACATAAAAAAAAGTACAAGTAATAGAATAAGTTTTATTTCAAACAAAATCTTGTTCTATTCTTTCACACTCTGCTTCTAAAGTTATACATTTTTATTTATTACAACAACAATTAAAAGCTCTTTTTTAGTGTTTTATAACATAATTTTGAGAATAAAGATTAATGTAACTTTAAATATTCATATGCTTTGAGAAAAATTTAAATTAACATCTTTTGTCAGAAAGAAATTTTATTCATCAAAAGTTATGGCTTTGTTATTAATTATTGCTGTTATGAACAGACATTTAGAAATGGTTAATTAAACAATATATAAACATGCAGACAATTAATTTCAATATGATAAATAATACACAGTATAAAAAAAGAAGTAAATTCTAAAAAGAACAAATTAACAGAAATATAAAAAAATGAAAATTACATTTTGAGTGAATTTAAAAACAAGATGTGTATAAATGTCTCATATATCCAAGAATAGATAATTGAAAAAAAATTACAAAATGAATGAAACGATTTAAAAATATATTGGCAACATATGAAAATATTGAAAAACTCTAACTAGTAAATTGATTCATTCTACTGAATGAAAAAACAAAGTAAAAGATGAATACCTTATAAATTAAGTTGCAAATTCAGGGTGCAGGATTGAATTGCTTATAGTAACAAACATAATCACATAACACAAAATTTCCACTATAAACATGAAACTTACACTTTTACACCTCAAATGCAAAATAAATTTTATTATTTAAGTGAAATAAAGTTTTTTTTTTTTTTTAAAGTTTTTGTTTACAGATTGCATATTAATAAAAAATTGTACGCACATTGAAATGCACACATACTCACAAGAATAAATCAATGCAGGGAAAATAGGTTCATTTCTCTCTTGAGCAGTCTCAACAAGTATTCTTAAAGGTCCTTTAGGACATAACACTGCAATCAAATCTGGAGGAAAAAAAGATTCAGCAATTAAATGTTAATTAAAATTACTAATAATATGATAATATAACATTTTAAAATTAATTTCAATTACATTTAAGGCTTTCAAAAAATAACAGCGCATAACATTAAGAGTATCAATAATGCATTTGTACAAGAAATTTTACCTATGTTACAAGAAAATATAAACTGGCAAAATATTTTCTGTTATACTTGGTTGTAATAACAAGCTGTTATACTTGGTTTCAAGCTTTGTGACAGGTAATATTCAAGTTGAAAGACAACTTTGAACACGAACAGTTATGCAGATTATGGGGACAGCTACTTGTTAAATGGAAAGTGGAGTTTAAAGTTCTAGCAAGCTATATAAGTAATGAGACTTATGAATCAGTTCAGGTGTCCTTGACCTTTGATTAAGTTCAAAGGCGGTTAAAGGCAATATTCTCTCATGATGCTTAAAAGTAATGATAATTTAATTAACCAACCAATTAAAATACACTCATTTTTATTCATTAAACATATTTTGTGTTAATAAAATAGCATTGATAATAAGTACAATAGGTTATGCTGCCTCTCTATATTTGCAGGACTAAAAAATAAATTGCAACCTAAATATTAAGAAATTAACTATGAAGATAAGAATTAAGTGAACTGTAGTCCTACATATGTATTATTTTTTGATTAATTGAATTAAATTAATGAACTTTTCAACAAAATTTTGTAGGTGTGAATTTGAATATTTTTCATATATTACAACCTCAAGTTTACAATAAAGTATAGAGTACAAATTCAATACAATTAACTTCAAATATCTCACAGTATTTACTAATATATAATGCATTACTTATGAGAGGTTAATGGAAACACTTTGGAAAACACAGACAAAAAGCACTAAACAACTTACCCCACACAGAGATGACTCCAAGAACCACCCATGCAGTCCAGTTTGGTAAGTATTTAATGAAAACAAGAGCCATTAAAGCTGAGACTAGAATTAGATAAGCTTGTTGCAGCAATAGTGGACCTCTCCAATGAATACAAATCATTCCCACAACTCCGAAGTTCCACATAATTATTGATACAGTGATATAATCCATTGGAATGTTGTAAGCTCTGAGCACTTCCCTAAATAAGACGATACACAGGTTATTATAAAACTCTAATAAAAGTTTGTATTGATTATATAACATTGAAATATTAATCAAAATTAGTGGATGCTTTATTTGAAGCATCTTAAGAACAGAGATGCAATACTTTTTTTTCAAAGATAATTTTTAGTTAAGTTTGTGAAATTGGATGCATATAACTTTGAAGTGAGTTTGATATATCAATGGTAGCGATCAGATCTCGAATTCATAAAAGAATTGAAAAATAAATTATTATAAAAGAGATATGCAAATATTTTCAATTTAGCTTTAAAATAATGTGATTTAAAATGCATATGTTCAGAAAACAATACAAAAACAGTTCTAAGATCTTTGAGATCATGAAGCCTCTAGCTAGTAGATAGTCTTACAGGGATGATTTTCAGTAATTTAAAGCAATAAATAGAAAAATTATCTTAGGCCTTAATAATAAAATCTAAAATTTAATACATTTACGACTGTCTTCCAGTATTGTTAAAAAATAGGACTCAATCTCGGAACACTTTTATTTAAAAAAATGCTTTAATATCAATAATATATTCTGTCTTTGGTATCTTTTACTATACTACTTCCATTAGTATTAATCAATTACTTTTTTTTTTGTTTGAAAACATATTCTATATTTCATTTCCAAGGTTAAAGTACGTAAGCTTATAAGTTCCTTTCTTAAAAATAGGGTATACCTCTTCATTGTTAATATTGAATTTCAGAAAATACCATAATTAATAAAGAAAGAAGAAAAGAAAGAAAGAAAAAAAAGATAGGATTATTGAGGATGATCTTGCTATGTGAAAGTTTGTAGCTGTCTAATCAGAATACAAAAAGATTAAAGCGAGGATACAACAACACTAGCGGGAGAGAAGCCGACATCCACAGGAGAAAACCTCTTAAGCATATACCCAAACATACAATGAGCAAATCCCAGGGTGTAGGAAGATTACTGAAGAGAATGGAACATTCCGATAGAACAGATTCCTGAGTGTGAAAGAAAATGTCCTAGGGAAGAGAATTTAGTGAAATTAAAGGAATTCCTTTGATGCAATAATCATAAAATAAAAATTGGTGTCAATCATTACTGGTTCCTAAAATATAACACCAGACTAGGAGAGAAAAAATATTACTGAGGCCATCTGCTTATAAAAACTAGAATGCAAGGAAATTTTTTTATGAGAATTTAAAAGAAAAAATTTTTTTAAATGGAAATTATAAATGAGAAATATGATTAACAAGCAGCAGATTCAAGTGGTCATGCTCCTGAATACTTGATCAGAGACAGATGTGCTTCACTTTCGCTACTGGAAGAAGGCGGCACATAGTGCACAGAGCTAAGCTGATTTTTTGAAGATGAGTAAAAATCCAAAGGTGATAATGAGCTTGAATAACCAATCTCTTAGCAGTTAGAAAATTTTTAAATGAGTGTTCAAGGAGAGATCTAGGGCACTACAAAGACAAGTTTCATCATATATCAAAAATGGGCTGAATACTCAGTAATGCATTTCGATTCTAAGGGAGCTTATTAGAAAGAGTACCTTGCCTTCCGATGCAAGGTATTATGATCTCGATAAATGACTTCACCTCTCACAATTCAGGGAATGTTTACTAATTTTCTAAGATACAGTTACTAACAAAGTGCAATTTCCTCAGATGTGTCATTGTTGCAGCTCTAAATATTTGCAAAGGGTAGGTTATGACAGGTCTGGTAGAGCAGAACTTTGTGTCTGATTGCCAAAGTGCTTTTTCTAGCAATGAGGATGTAAAGCTGAAAGTGAGTAGTTAAGATTTTCTGCAAGCATACTCTATATGGTGAAAAAAGATTAATTTGTTGCCCAAAACTAAGCCCAGGTACTTGCATTGGCATACCCAGGCATCAGGCTAGCCAAAAATTTAATAGATGCCAAATTTTCTGGAGGTTTAGACTTCCTTGTGAACATGAGACTGGTACTTTTGGATGAATTTTCTTTCATATTCCAGTTCATGAGTCAGAGCTGCAACACATAGAGCTGTAGATAAGATATCACAATGGAAAATCTTATATTTTGGGCTAGCATAGTAGTGTCATACACAAATAAATCCAATTTAGTATTGAGATCTTGCGGTATGTCATTTACATAGTGGTTGAACAAAGTGCGGTCTAATAAAATGGAAACTGTTGTTTTAGCAAGTAAGATCGATCAATCAATGCATTCTGATGACAGATTGATTTTGAATACAATGAACACAATGAGAAAGATTTTAAAAAAAAGTGCAAAATAGCATTACATTTCAAAGTTCAATCAATATTCAAAAACATAGTATTGTTTTTAATTGATCAATGAGTTTTAAAAATTATTAAATGTGGTTGAGTACACATACCCCAAATAAATGTAGGCAAACAAAAATAGTAACATTAGAGATGATACAATGAGCCAGCCATGGATAACCTAAAATCAAGATGAAAAATTTCTTTGAACATATATTCAAGTTCAGGAACAAATTAGAAATTAACAAATCAAAACAATGCATAATATTTTAGAGATTTTTTTTTTTTCACAAAAGAAGCACTGCAAAAGTAAATAATTTTTTTTTAAAACATAAGTAAAAGCATTTTAAAAAAATTGAGAAATTTTTATTACGTTTTTTACTCTCTAGATGAATATATGAAAGTTTAATACATCAAAGATAATAAACTCTCAGGTATATAATAATTACTGTTCAATAAAATATCATTATATAAATAATCCCAATGCAGTTGGTTTTACTAATGCCTAGGCCTTATTTAGAAAAAGTAGTGTCAAACATTTGTAATTTACTATGTTAATTACAAGTGTTTGAATATCTGTGAAAAAAAAATCTGTGACCTACACAATGACAAAATTTAGTAAATACAACAAAGGAAGAAATGAGGAATGATAAGGGATATGGTAAAAAATTACAGAAAAATTGCTAGGGTATCCTAGGGTCTTGTCACCTAAAGAGGGAAAGAAAAGATCCCTTGGAGTGTTTTTTTTTATCGCTTCCCAAAAAGTAGTGGAAGTAACTTATTTGTATATGAATATTTACAAGATTTCTGAGTATCAATATTAGTATGAACAACTGATATAATTAAAAATAATTCTTTTAATTCAGGAAACAGAAATTGAACGTGCTTAGAAAACGAATATCAAAAGAATGCACAATTTGAAAGGAAAGCAAAACTTACCTTATAAAATCGAAATTTGTATAATAATATCAGTAGTATTGTCATACAAACAATAACACCCATCAGAATAAAAGCATTGGCAAATGACTGCCATACTTTTGTAGGGGTATCAACTGTTTGATCAGTGAAAGGAGTATACACTCTAAAATAAGAAAATAAGTAAAACTTTTAACTTTACATAAATATAACAAAAAATCAAACTAAACAAAGGTAAAAATTAATATAACTAGAAAATTAATATTGATCTACATTAGAAATCAAATACTTTTATAATTTCCTTTTTTTTGTAAAGTAACATTAATTTGCTAAACATAAAATCTATACAATGTATAAAAATATTAAAAATAAACAATGAATGGTTTTACCAATATTTATGAAACATGTTAATTTTACATAACATGAGTCAATGTTAATATAGGCATGGAATATTGATATCCTTATTTTTAATAATTAAAAATTTTAGTGCTTTGTGATTATCCACATTTTCAAGTTTCAATTTTAAAGAACATACACATTGGCATATTTTCAATATATATATATAATGTGCCAATCACACACATGGATTTAAACACAAAATCATACTAAATTGTAATTATTACATCATTTATACTCAATTGTCAATTTGCTGATAATTGTTTTTCACATATATATGACACATTGCAAAAGAAGTAGTTTACCCATTGATCAGATAGAAAGTATTACGATTTCTTCAGAAAGCTGGTGTTTTGCTTAATAATACAGAATGCAAAAAATCCTTTTTTAGAAATTTTCTTCCAAAATGAGTTAATTTTACAAAAATGCAATGGAAAAAAGAGCAAGTAGTGTTAGAAAGCGATTTGGTTTTATTAATGTCACATTAGAAACAACATGAGGACTATTGGCGACGGACCTCATAATTCTGAACCTTTGTCAAGTGATGAAGACGACACCTGAGCTGGTACCCCCTCTCCTAACTTTCACACCACACCAATAGGAGGACTTTGGGCCCCAATAGATTTGACGTGCATAAGCCTGGCTACATGGTGGGTCTTTAGTGGCATCAAGACTCAAACTGGGACTTGACAAAAACTGCCGGCCACAACCATAACCACTAGGCTAAAGTGGCCACCGGAAAGTGATTTAGAAATTCACACAAATAGAAAATACAAAATTTTTATTATAAAATATATATGTTTTATTTATATGTGCTAATAAATATGCAATATTAAATGCTTCTCATTATTATTTATGAGCAGAACAGTATCCATGAAGTGTAAAAATATTCAAACAAATATTTTTGCTAATTCAGGAAGTTTCTAATGAATGATGTCTTTTGGTGGGAGTAAGGATTGTTACAAAATAACAGAATTTTGTACCAATGAATTTTTATCTAAATGCTAATACAAATTATACATAGGAAATTTAAAAATATTACTATAGAATGTTATAGAGCTAGTGGTGGCAACAACAACTAACATGCAAAGTGACACTGGAATGAAGAGTTTGATAACATGCTTAGCACCATACTTTAGCTCTTCCTCCTCTTCTTCATCCCATGATTGCAAATTTGATCTAAAAGAATTTAAAGATTAAACACTTTCATAAAACACTATCTGTATTAAAAAAGAATTGTTACCTGAGTAAAATCCTGTTGACAATGAAAGATGGAGCAAATTCCAATTAAATTTACACCAATAATTTCTAATCCAATTGCATCAATTCAATCAGACTTTGTTGAGAATGTTTAACAAGATTTTTCACAGATGTATCACATAATTATATATATATATTTCTTTCTTTTTTTTTTTTTTAAAACACAACTCTTTAAGAAATTGTCTATTCAGATAAATATTACAAATAGACAGATTTTTTACTATTATATAAGATTGATTATGTTGACAAAAAGGCCAACACATATATCTAAAAACACATTATAAAAGAAGGCTTTACTTCTAACATAATATTTCAATTACAAGGACAGATCTATTACATTATATTTTAGTTACAGATCATGAATGAAATGTTTACAACAAGGAAAAATTACTAATATAGTAACAGCAAATCTAAATATTTAGAAGTTTAGACTAAGGAAATCTCAACATTTCAGAATTTAATTATATAAATTTTTTTAGCATACTGTAGTGATAAAAATTGCAGACACTTTGAACTTTGTTTATTTTTCAGCTTTACATACTCATTAAAAATGAACTGTTTCATATAATGTAAATATTTATTACAAAAATTAAAAGTAAATTTAACCCTTTCAGAATGGGCACACTACATACTCATCACTTGCGAAAGTCCTTCACAGTTGAACATCCCACCTATGCATTACTTAAGAATGAGCTCAGGGACTGGGAGATGCATATATGCATTTTAAGGTGGAACTTTTTTTTTTTAAAGACCTCTAGATGTTGCCTTATGTCCATTACTTTCGAACTGAATATAGTTTTAGGATGCTGACCTTCAATTTGCTCACATTCTGCATTATTTTAGTACTTAGCACATCAACTGTTATGGGGGAAAGGATTGTGCTTTAATGTGCAGATTAATATTTATTCTTAGAAATATAATTTCCTTCTTCAATCAGTTGCAAAATAGAGTAATTTTGTGTGCAATACAAACTGAGTTGTTGACTTAGGTAAGTTTTTAACATTTGCATGAACAATTAATAACTGACCAAAACTGACACCTACAAAAAAAAACCCCTGGGATTATTGCATTGGAAATCAATTGCAAGGCAAGTAATTGAAAACATGTCAACATCTGGAGCACATAAATTTTCTTATTAGAAAACAAAATTGGTAACAAGAAAAAACTGTATTAAAATTGTAGGTGACAAAAAGATGAAAATTATGTCCATTAAAGAAAGAAGAATATCACCTGAAAAAAAAAACTTGAGTATAAGTGATGTTTGTGTTGGTTAACAAAAAATAAACAAGGTTATCAAATCTTACGACTCTAAATGCATATTTTTTTTTAAAAAAAAGGAAGGAAGGATAAAAAAAAAAAGGATGAATTTGTGTGTGTAGCAGAAAGATAATAAAAGACAGAAGCATGATTTTTGATACAAAAGTCTATACAGAAACTGACAGTGTGAACCTTGGAATCACTTTCTTTTTTTTAAAAAATTCACTTCAGATTTTGTCTTCACTGCGCAAAATTCTTGGGCATGTTAAGTAACTTTCTTCATTGTTTTAGACTATCTATCTTCATGTACATTTATTCATTTGTTTGTTCTTTGTTGTAGAATTTTGATTCTGCTTTCAGTGAATAATTTAATAACGATATTTAACAAGCAATTGAAGAACCTAATATTAAAAAAAAAGTATTTTCAACAAAACACTTAGCATTTTTACAACAGAATCTGTGATATTGATAATCTTTTATTTAAAGCTTCTTCTTTACTTATTTCTCGAGTAAAAAAATTACGTGCTTTTGAAATATAAGTTCGTATGTAAACATGGCATGCATTTTCGGTATTCTACATTAAGCCATGTGCAGTATAGTGCTCAAGACCTTTGAGCTGTAACTATTGAACCTGGGTTTAAATCAACACTTTATTTTTCATTTGCTCAGTTTCTATTATTTTGCTAATTTCGATTTATTTAAAAACTTTCCCTTTAACTTTATTTTCTTGAAACAATTTTTATTTTACTTACTTTTTTTTATGCTAATATAATTTTCTCAATTAATAATATTGAAGTGATATTTATGTATATTTTGGAGAATAGTTCTAGAACAAAGCATTGCAAAATTACAATTCCTTCACAATTTGAAGGAAGTATATTAGTCAATTTATGGCAAATTTTTGAAAATAGCATTAAAAAGTATTAATTTGGGATTTTTAAAATCTCTCTTTATCAGAAATATATAGATTCAAATGAAATGTATTCATACCATACACAGAATGAATATTTGGTCCTGCTTAAAAAAAAACAGGAGAAAATAATAAGTGGGATTTTATACAAATTTTTCACTGTACAACCAGTGAGTGAAATTTTATTCCCCCCTTTTGTTCTCACTATCTATCTGGTCCACTAAGCATAGTTTTGGCACATATTGCGCCTTAGTTTATGATTATAACTCTTCATAGATTCTTTTGGAAATCATTAAATTTATTCATTTGTGTATTCTTCATTGAACAAAATTATATTAAAATATTTTATAAAATTTTAATTAAGAATTTGAAATATTCACCAATGCAAAGAATGGGTACCACAGCTGAAATAATTTAAGAGCTAGGATTTCAAGGAGGGGGGGAAGCTTCTTAAGACCCAGCAACATGCGAATAGAATTCCATAAATAGTAATAGAGTTCATTAAAATATTATGTAAATATTATTTTATTCTGCAGACAAAAGAATGTATAAAAGAATGATCAATGGAAACTGATTGGTTGGGTCTGAAAAGAGTGAAATTATTCCATACTTGGGAAGTGATGTTAGAAATTAAATGCAACAAAGGATGAAATACATCATGATTGTATTGAACCAAATGTCCAGCATTCTTGAAGAATATTATCTTGTATCCCAGCAGATGTTGTAGGTTAGATACAGAAATGAAGAACTACAGAAAAGAAGAAAGAACCAAAAAGAACATCGAGTGTGAGAAAGAACTTAATCTTGGAACAAAAACTGCTACCTTTTATTAGTTATCTATTTCCCAATACAGGTTCATACATTTTTCAACAGGATTTAGATCCTTGCCACAACAAAAATTATGTGAATAATGGTTTAATATTAAAGGAATTCAGTAAGCAGACTGGTCAAGAAACAGCCCTCACTTAAACTCTATAGAAAATGTGATTTACAACTAAAAAAACTTGTATAAATGCATTGTCTTTAACATTAAAGGCAATTAATAGAATCGTGACATCATGTAATAACAAAACAAAAATAATTACTTATCTCTTCAATGATACATTGCTGTTATGTTATAAAATCAAGAATAAAAAGGATACCCTAATAAATGCTGAATGAAATACAGCATTTATTATTTCTGATGCATTTTTTTAAAAAAAGAATTAAAAGTTGAATCTTTAAGTAATAAAGATATTTGAAATTTTATTTTTTTGTGTTTCAATTATACCTGAAACTTACTCTTTAAATGTATATTAATTATTGCATTATATGAAACAGTTCCTTTCATATAAGCATGCAAAGTTAAAAATAAAACTTTCAAAAGTGTTTACAGTTTGGGTCAACATTGTATGTATATAATGATGTACACATGATTTGTATTGATTGTGGAGATAACTTGACTTTAAGGACCTTTCTCTACATACACCACAGATACATTAAAAACAGTTAACCCCATCATCAAAAACTTATAAGGTAATAGTGAACTATGAATTTATTTCCTTGAAAAAAAGGCTAATCTGAAATGAATCTTAACAATTATCTTGATAACAACAAAACATAATTTCTTTCCCTGTAATACTTGCAGAAATACAATCAAAGATTTTGGAAATAATTATATGTATACTACTTTTACATTTCAAAACATGATTGAAAATAATCACCAGTCTTAAAATAAACATTTACCTATTATTACGCACTGGCCGAGCAATTACTTGGTTGATTGTAACAGATTCCTCAGATGGAGCTGTACTCGAGTCTCCATCTCGAAAACTTACATCAACATCAGCTGCCCCTGTTTCTTGCTGAAAGAATTAGAATATTTAAACAATTATAAATCAAATTAAACAAATTATGACATAATTCATAATCACAAAGTGCAAAAGTGTAGATCATAGGAAACTATTTTTAAAAATGAACCCAAAATATTAAGGTTTTGGAATCAGTTCAAAAGACCTTTATATAGATGAACAAATATTATTTTTCCACTTTACAATAGATTCTCTATCAAGGGTTTTAATTAATAAATTTTGTATGATTAATACAGTTGAGATAAATAAACAATGATAGTATTTTCTTCAAAAATTAAATTATTAAAAATATCAAAGATTAAATTTTTATTAAAATTTTAAAAAATACTTTCAAATTTTAGAGCTATCTCAAGATTTTATTGGTCCTTAAAAAAATTAATTCTGAATCATGATAAACAATATTCGATTGCAAAATACAAAAATTACTTGACTTTTAAAACATTAATTAAAAAATATTTTAAATCTTTCTTTTTTTTACATAGATTGCAATTAACCTACTTGTTACATAACTGAGATAAAGAGCAAAAATTGCATGTTTACTTTGAAAACAAACAGGCAATTTTCTTTGTCAGAAGAATTAAAATGCTATCTTAATATTACAAATAACTTATTATAATAGCAAACACTTCACACAAAGTAGTATTATTCAGAATTATAGTAAATATAATTTTTAAAAAAATTCTTTTCTTTCAGGTCTCACACTGAATGCTTTGAATAAAAATCATTTGTACAACAATGTAAAAGGAAAAAGTGAAGAATAGTTTGGCACAGAATTTTTATGAATATTTTTCTTATTAAAATTATAATTCCATTCAAACACTGATAACATAAGATTAAGAAAAAAATTAAGATGTTGATAACTGGTCTTTCTCTCTCTCTGTATGTCATGTACAGATTATTTACAAATAAAACTATGAATGTAGTACATGCTTTATTAATAATTAAACAGCATTACTTTACAATCCAATATCTCCATTAAATTGAGAATTTCAATAGATTGACCCCCCCCCCAAGTAGTTGCTGATCACCAATTGTTTACTCTAATTTTTATAAAAGTAAAAACAAAGCAGAAAAGCGTTTTACATGCATTTTTTATTGCAAAGGACACAATTTGATAGGCATATTTAGAGAATTAGAATTAATTTGATGCAGCTGAGAAAGTTTTGATATGGATCTCTTTTGTATGACATCTGTAATGATGGTCCCACAAGAATTCCAAAAAAATGAGTCAAACGTGCCTTTTAATTAAGGATACCAAATCAAAAGGCAAACAAAAATACTTGCAGATTCCTGCTTTAAAATGCTCCACATACCTGCAGATTCCTGCTTTAAAATGCTCCACATACCTTCAATCATGCGGTTACAAAGTCAAGTTTCAGATCCTTTAACATTATTCATTAATGATTGATTGAAAGGTGAACTAAATCATTCTTAGAAAGGTAATATGACTTCCAGCAATGAGGTATGATTGCTGATCTGGACAAGATTTTCTATAGATTGTAACCAATTTTAGGATTTTCATCATACCTTTCTTTCATCATACAGGGGAAAAAAAAAAAAAAAATGCAGCTTTTAATTCCTCCTAAGCCAATTTTTCTTAACCTTTTTATATATTGTCAATTCAATTTCCTTTCATATGTCTTTACAATATTATAACAAGATACTAACTATTAAATCTCTTTTTTTTTTCTTTCAATCACACATGTATACAAATTTCTCAGATCAATTATAATCACATTAGTGAATAGAATCTCACTTTTCCAATACTTTTTATCACATTCCTTAAAGTTTAATGTTCTCTCAAATACATTATAATTAAAATCCAAAATATACCCAAATAACATTTTTCAAACCATAATCCCTTCTTTATTAACTTCCCCAGGCAACAAGCATTTCTCTCTTTCTCATAATATTATGATTCTTAGACACTTGATCTATTCTGAAGAGATTAATGCATATTTTCCTACAAATAGACATTAAACTTTTACACATACACCAATAAAAAGAAAATCATTGTCTTTTTATCCAAAACTTCAAAATAGTAAAAACATGTTTAATTTATTACTAGATAAGATATTTTGAATTAAGCACTAGAAACCCAAAATAAGCACAGTAAGGTGCATGTTTGTGAAATAGCATATTATAAAATTAAATATAAGGAAATTACTTGTAATATTTACATACACAAACATGAATCAACAATAGGCTTAATATATATATATAAAGTGCTAAAATACAAGACTATAACCATTAGATTAACCAGAAATTAAGGAGCATAAGCAATCTGAAACAGATATCAACTTGCACAGTCTAACAAAATAAACAATACAATAACAACAAAATTTTAAACTTGATTTATAAAGTTCAAATCTAATTCATAGCAATATCATACATTCTTGGTATGTTTAATTCACTTAATATGTTGAGAATAAGCTATTTCAAATGTTTCGAAGACCACATGACAAACAATAACATAATAACAATCACTTAATTTTTTTTTTATTTGACCTTAAAATATTATTCATTTGCTTATATATAAATTAAGTAACACATTTTGATGTATTGATACTTTTGTATCAGGTAAAAAAAATACTTAATTTTTTAACAAGTTTTATTTTACAGGTAAAATTTTATTCACTAATATTATATAATTGTAAATCATTACATGTTTTAATTGTTGATTTTCTAGTATGTGCATCCCAAATTAAAGAAAAAGAAATAATTCAACCTAGTTCTCTATTAGAAGAATCAAAGAACATACATTCCTTACCGGTGAGTACATTTCATTTCGCCCACCAACTGATGGGTCTGACATTGACTGAGGCATTCTCTCTCTTCCTGCTCCAGTCAAAATAGATTGAAGACTACTATCAGTTTTTGAATATTGACTATTTACGAAAGAAGTCATCAGTTTGGTATATTCTGTTGCAGATTCTCCGTCACTTTCGTTCATATGCTAAAATAATAAAATGACCAATTCAGATTAGATTTACAATGAAAAATCTGATAAGCAAAAATATGAAATATTTTAACAAAATTTTCACTACTCAAATTATTAAATAAACCCAGGCCATTTTTCAAATCATTATAAATTATGAATGATTGAGGAAATATGACAAATCAAGAACTAAAATTAAAATTATTTTAACATACTTAATATTTAAATATTCCATAAACTTGTTATGTATAAATGAGATACTGAAGAGCTTATTAAGAAATACAATGCCCTTAATACATAAATATCATCTTTTATATTGCTTCATTATTCAGATTAGATTCATAATAAAAAATCTGATAAGCATATATATAAAATATTTCTAGTCTCAAGAAAATTGTTGCAACTCGAAGAATTAAAAAACCAGCTAATTTCTTAAAATATTACAATATATCTTACTTATATTAATGAAAAAAATATCAAATTTAAAAGTGAAAGCAAATAAAAATAAGTATTTGAGTTCTTGGATATTTTCCCAAGATATCTCAAATGAAGTCACTGATTTTATTTGAAAATTGGAGGATAAGTATTAAGTTTCATAATTTGATTGTAATTGAAAATCAAGGGGCAAGACAGATTTCTTAAAAATAATGCATAAATAAATATTTTCATAAGAGTTCTTCCAAATAAAATTTAAAGTAATATTTACCAAATACAGAAAAATTAGAATGGTATTGACACAAATTGTATTACTGATATTTGTAAAAAATTTAAACTGTTACTAATAAAATTGAATTTTAAAGATCATGTTTAGATTTTATTGCAAGTTTTTGATTTATATAACCAGTTTGTATGCTTGTATTGATAAAATATATCTGATTTGATTAGCAAAGTCAGTAAAAAAATTGTTTTGCTTGATGCTAAATTTTGTTTTGAAATATTTTATCAGAGTTAAGTGCTGCCAGTTTGATTTCTTTCCAGATAATAATTATATTCAATACTAGCTATGTCATCATAATAATTAAATTGCTGGGTGTAGAAAATGTTTAGAGATAGATAAAAGCTTATTGATTAACACACACAAAGAGGATTGTGCCTCCTTTCCACTATGGGATTTTGGAGGTTTGTGTTATAAAACAATAGGTAGTTTTTTTTTAGAAAGTTTAATATAAAATATTGTTACTGTTTCTTATTGTTCCAATTACATTTTTTATGATGACAACAGAAGACAACAGATGCAAATGAAAATAATATTTTCTGACTTCTAGATGGGTTACAAATCTTATAATTTGCATATTGAAATGTTTAAATATAAACATTTTATACATATAAATTAAAAAATCCATATAATTTCAATGATATGATATTTATCAGTTAAGCACTTATCAAATAGAGAGAAATGGTGTAATAAATGCGAAATACCATTAAAATAGATATTAATGAAGAACGTGTAAACTAACAAGTACATATAAGGCTTCCTTATATATATTACTTACCAACAATCTACCAATTGTTAAATTCCTAAACAAAAGAAAAGAAAAGTATACAAAATCTTTTAGGAAACAAAAATGGAAAGTTATAGGTAAAATAAATGAGACATTGTTAGTAAAAAAAAAAAAGCAGTGCAAAAATAAAAGCAATAAATTTCTCAGTGAAATAAGCCATGCAAAAATGAAATGACTTAAATTAAAATATCAATATTTATAATGGTGTTATTTTTAATACTAAAAACCAAAGATAATTCTTTTTAACATACACAGGATTCACTCTAATCCAGTTTTATGTGACTCTTCCCAATGCTCACCTGTAGACCTAATTAATTCATCTCCTCCACCTTTTATAACTACATATACTACTTGCTTGCCTTTTATAGACAAGTGTTGTGTGTGTGCTTAGTAGGTATCTTTCTATATAACTGACATTGACAACCCAGAATCAGGGATCATTTGAATTTAAGCCAGTCTAATACTACACAAAGACAATCTGCATATAACTTTGTAAAATTTGAATTTCAGTCAAATTACAATATGTTTCCCTGATTGACTCTCTGAAGTATTTTAATATGGAGTCCTGCCATCAAATACTGGATACAGACAATCCACATGAACTTAAGATTTAGATCTGAAGTGTTAACTATCTATATTCTTTCAAAATATAACAAATTACTAAAATTAATGAAAAATTATCATTAATATTTATCAAAAAATTATTTAATTTTAACAGATTATATTTAAAACTATTCACTTTCAAAATTCTATACATAAAACCAACTTAAGTCTCTTCCTTTGCATTACATATTATACCCTTTTTTGGACAAAGAATGAATCCTGATGTGAATGTACAACATGAAAGATTTTTTTCTATGTTTGTAAAGACAATAGATATAATTTGAAAAAGTTTTGGTGTTCATTTTTTATTTAAAACAGCATAAAATCTTTAATTACAACGTACATTTTTTTTGTGTGGCTAAGATGCAGTGCAAGTCCGGCAACCAAGAATAGATAGGTAAGGTGAAGTATTAGTAAAAAAAAACAAGCTATTTTAAACAAAAATTGTTTTTATTTGTAAGTTTAAAGTTTTAAAACCATTCTCAGAAATACATAATAATTTGGAGATGATTGACAAATTAAAAAACGCAATTAAAGTAGTAACCAAGTGAGACAATTTTTTTAAAGTTTAGAATTAACCTCTTTGATCAGCATCTCATAGATTTATATTGCACTAATAAACAAATGGGAGAACAATACCGTCATAGAAATAAAACGGATCCTTCTTAATTTATACTTAAAAATTTTAATAATTTTTTATGAATCTAAATTTTCTGGATGCAATGATTTTATGAATGAATTTTTAAATTTCTGTTCATATGTCCGGCGTCTAAAATATTATCAGTTCAAATGTAATTAATATAAGTTTTTTCAGAATGAAGTATTGATGAAAATTTTAAAAATATCTCTCACAGAAATATAATAGTATCAAAAATATAAATTTAAAGATCAAATTCCAAATAATGAGGATGTTTCATACGGTAGCCACATTGATAAGCACAGATGAAAAAACTAAACTGAATATGTATACACTTCAAAATATAATTGACATATACAAATATCTTACTTCTATAAAAATTACATAAAGGACTTGTTTTTATTTCAAATCAAAACATAACTTTACCAAAATCTTATCATATCCATGTACAATGAATAAAAAACTTTCACTTTGACAAATAATAAATAATACTATGCCAATGTTGCCATCCTCAGTTATTTAGGGTTTTCTAGTTTAATTTATTTGAACTACTAGCATAACTTTCAGTTTGATAGAAATAACCTGATATGAACAGTAAACAGAAGAAATTATGTGAATTTGATCAAGTCTTGGTTATATTTATGACAGATACAGCTATATAATGTAATAATATATATTGTTCTGAGTCAGCGTCTCAAAATGGTTGTAGTTTTGCTTCTTTTTAAACTTAAACATAAACACAAATGGGTGGAGGAAACGTAGGGTCCAGATGCCCGAGCTATTACTAAATTGTTTTTATCTTGTTTAAAGTCTTTTTCCATCTATGATTCAACAAGCAAAATTCTGAACTCCCCTCAAAGAGGTATTCCTCCTACACTTTTACCTTTCATATATAAATAATGCACCTACGGCTGTGTGTTTGACTATGAGAAATACCACCCTTAGATAAAAGTTTCATATATAATGTGAAGAAGACGAATATCTTTCCAAAATATTTTTGAAAGGACTGTCAACTCGTTGCAGGGGATAATAGCCTTTGTTGCTCTATATCCCACAAAACAAACAATCAATCAACTTGTTCAATATAATTTCTTTTAGCTTTGGACTTATTAAAAACAAATTGTACAACTATCAATCCTGATTATCAGAAGAGAGCTTGAAATAATCATAAATATAGAGAGTGAATTGACTATATATATAGCCATTTATGCGGAATATTTGTTGTTTGGGTGCATAAGCCTCACTGGCTTTAATCCCCAGAATTTACTATTATATTAGGTTGTAGCTGAACTATGGTTACGCTACAATATTTAGCCTTAAAACATGTAAGCAGGGTGGTTACTCCTCTGTGATCGTCTTTCGAATCAGGGGCCACCTTTATGTATTATTCCGAGAGTTTAGAGGTAGATTTCGGAAAATTTCTGTTTATGGCTTGTATTATGATGTTATAATTCTGTGTGAGCCGAAGGTTGGCTGAATTTTGGGGGCTTGTGGTGGAAGGACAGCGTCCTCATCGTAGGAATCTGCTGCCGTGAACACGTTGAAACAATTGCTCGTATTAATTAATAATATTTGGGTTATGGAAATTTTTGCTAGTTGGATTTTTAGCAGTTTTAAATGGAGTTTTAAAACCATTTTCGTCAGTAGTATGTTGAGTTTTAGGAGCTCTATTAGTTGTTTGTTCGGACTCATTAGCCTTAGGCTTATCAGTGCTATTGCATGAGTCCGCCATTCTTTTTCGGAGGTTTCTGCTATTACTGTTACTATTGTTATTTGGATGTATATTACAATTATTAACTGGGCAAGTAGAAAAAAGGTGTTCAGCTCATCTGTTAATCTGGATATTTCGGCTTAGATTGCCTTCATCAGTTCTTGGAAGTCTTGCATCAGCGAGTCTCCTCTGGTAAACGTACGCTCTTCTTCCATTATGATGAGATTGTTGATATAAACTGATGCTTGTAGAATGTTGATTTTCTTCTTCAGTAGTGTTATAGTATTATATATTTTGCTTGGTGTCGTGGCTAAGGAATCGCTTTCCGGAGTCGCTGTTCCTGTATCCATCGCATGAACGGCTGCCGAGACGACGATATTTGGCTTAGAAAGCTCCCTCGTCTTATACGTGGGATGATCCTTGTAAAGATTTAAATATTTATATGTCTTATCTTTTTAATATTGTTTTTTCATACTTTGGGCTTCACATTATTTTTATCAAAATTTCCGTTTCTAAAATGGCAATCGTTTCGTTAAATGCGCGCTCTGATTTTCGTTTCGAATTCCGTAAGCAAACTTCTGGAAAGAATTGTCAGAAACATGAATATATATATAACCAGGGCCTTATTTATCTATCGTCAGGCTTTTGAATTTTCAAGTGTTTTGGGCACTAATTCAGCCTTTTATACCCTATTGTTGATTCTGTTGTTACAAGTGCTAAATCAAAATTTTCTGCATAGTGTCCACCACTAATTTTTGTGCATCTTTATTTGGAAAAAAAAAGAAGTGTTTGAAGAAAAACAAATTTCTAGAGAGAGGAAACAAGTTGTAAAATGTTGTAATATTTAGAAGAAAGTAAAACAGATATCAATAAAAATTATGTGATTTTTGTGTGGATTATTAATTTAACATATTTAATCAGACTTATTTCAAAAAGCAATTTTTTGTTGTCAAATCATGATTTCCGTTTATGTGATGATGTTCAGCAAAAAAAAAAAAAAAAAAAATCGAAAAAAAAAAAAAAAGTTGTAAAATAAAATTATTTTATATTGTTTCGATTCAGAATTGTAAATAATTTCATAAAAATTACAAAAAAAAAAAAAAAAAAAGGACGTTTATAGATCAACTTAATTTTTTTTAAAAGAAACTTTTTTAGCTCTTTCTGAAATTTATTTGAAATATATGCTTATTCTTTTCATCCGACCGCGGATCAAAGTTTCGAAATCGATCCGCTATTATCCATTTTGTAGTTGCATTAAAGAAACTTTAAAAATCAACCGACTAATCAATGAGTACATTAAATCAAAAAGATATTTCAACAATGTATTTTTGATCATTTTAATCGTCTTTGATCGAACATCAATTTTTTTAAGCTTATTAATATTTTCAAAAATAAAAACTATTAGAAATTATTGAAGATATTATGTAATATTGGTGAAATGTGCTTCTTTATGTAATATTGGTTAAATTAAATATAACTAACGTTAAATTAATCTTTTAAGTCAATGGAGTAAAATTCACAGATCTAAAAATTGAAATTAATAATAACATATCTAAATATTTAAGCATATTCAATATACTGAAAGTTCTCAGTGATTTTGTTAAATGCAATCAGTTTGATTTAGGAAATGGATGTTACAGATTTAAATTTACACAGCTATTATTCGCAAATAATGAGCAGTAGGGTGGAGGCTCTTTAGAATTCAAAACTGACAAAAGGCTATGGACGCCAAATGAAACTATCACAAACTTTGTAAGTTCACAATTCGATTTCTCCACAAGGCATTGAATGGAATATAGAAAGGAAAGAGATGCAAATTTTACTTGTGTGTCATTCGAATTGACCTCAAAATGTACGCTTGACATAACGTGGAGTTTTGAATGGAGTATTAATTTGTAAACTGTTTACGTTAAAAAAATTTCATAATGCTGGTAAATTGTTGCATAACTTCTTTGGAAATTTAATAAGGTTTCGCAGCTCATGTCAAAAAGCAGTACAAAAACTTTGAAAACTTTTCAAAAGAGAAAAATGTCCCAATATTTATATGAACTTGGAATAACAGACAGAGTGTTTTGAAACTTATGAACAAAATAATTTAAGGGGTAATAGAAAACATTTAAACATACAATTTTCATCATACAATACATAGGTGGAGGGTAAACAGTGAACCGCTAGACTGCGTAGTAATAGAAAGCATAAAGCAAGAGTTTTCTTGCCCATCGTCATTTCTACCGTGGATTTTATTAGGCATCGCAATGTACCGTAATCAGAAAAAAACCATGTTCGGTTCACCGCTTGTTCTAGATATTTTCTATCACATCTTAAATTTCTGCTAAAGAGTTTCGAAACACTCTGTATATTCTCGCGAATCATTCTGTTTCAACGAGGTTTACAAACATTCCATTAATTATTTCTTAATTTAATTAATGGAATGTTTATAAACCTCGTATTACTTAAAAGTAATTATTTCTTTATTTTTTCATAACATATAAAAATAATATACATCCGGCTGATAGAATGATTGTTTATTAACTTTACACTCAAGACAAGTGGGCAATTAGCAAAAACCCAAGAAGAATGAGTTCCTCCAAAGGATTTAGATCTCTCAAACTTGTCTCCCAGGAATAAAATGAGTGAGTGGTAGTAGTTTAATGGCGCAAGAGCCAGATGTGGCAATGCTACGCCAAGCAAGGTAAACCGGTGACCTAGACGTTAGAAAAACCTAGAAAAAGATAAAGATTAGTTGACAAGGAGAAGGGTCGAAAACAGAGAAAGATCGCTAAGGCATCCCAAAGGCGGGCGTCATCCGTGCTTACCAAAAACAGTAAAGCCTATGGGAAAGAAAAAGATCACAATGGTCCCTCGGGTTCGGGAAACCCGTGCCTACCTACAAAATGTAAACTCCTGAGGGCCCCAGGAATAAACTAACGAAATGGTAACAGGAGGAGAACAATATATATTGAACCTCAAAATAGTATTTAACAAAATTAACAAAATTTTTATCGAATGCTTGCAGTAAGTATTTTATTTCATAAAGATATATCATTACAAAATAACAAATTTTCTATGAAGATAGGTTGAAACAAAATCATAATGATCTCAGCACTTTTAAGAGAGGAAGGTGAGTTTCATTAAAATATCTTCCATCTGGGATAAGCAAAAACAAATAAATGTGTATTAATACGAAATTTTATTTGAAAAATTTAACTGGTTTACATATCTTCGTAAAACCTGAGCTTTGCAAATGACAAGGCAAGAGCATGTCAATGTAAAAACCAGGAGCAAAACAATCTAACAATTATACAGACAATATATATATATATATATATATATATATCTCAGTAAGTTTTGAATAATTAATTCAATGAGTCGAACAAAAAATGAAAATCTCAGAAATTGATTGATTGTAAGCAAACGTCGCATCAAGAAGCAATACAAGGGCTTTTGGTGACAGACTCATAATTTTGAACTTCGGTCAAATGACGAGGATGACACCTGAGCTAGCCTGTGACATCCTGCCAATTACTCATAACAGATTTTATTCCAAATTGGGAAATATATGACTCAACTCCCAATTTCAGAAGATGAAGAAATATTCTATTTACAAATTCTTATCAATTACCTCTTTAAGATTTTCGTAAAAGTAATCTTTGCTATTATTTTTACCCCAATTGAAACATGAGTAATATTTCTCCCCCTCCCGCACTTTTTCTTAGCTGAAATCCACTTCATTTGTACTTCATCTTCATTTGTACTTCAGCTCCATCTAATGCATTACCCCACATACTTCCATTTCCCAAATCAGCCCATTAGCATTTTCTCTTTCCAAAACTATGATTACAAAATAGAAGGATATAACTGCTCCACAATTGAACTACAGGAAGACCAGATAATAACATCACCGACTTCCATTTATCAAATTTGTTGCTCATCAAATTTGTTGCCCTAAAAACGATGGTATTTTAGATCCTAATGTTCAAAACAAGCTTCGCCGTACAATACTTGTTATTATTCAAAGATATCTGTATGGAATATAATTTACTGATGAATTCTTGGGTAAAGGCGATGGCTCTTTTATTCTAGGCATGGCATATCATCAATAATGGAATGGGTTCAACTTTCAGATTCCCTCATCCCTGAATTGTGACGTTTTCAGTGTCGTAAGACACAATGATATTAGATCTTTTATCCTTAGGGGATAGGAGATTTTCTATCGCATGAAAGCCGGTCTACTACCCACTTGGGGTTTGTAGGCTGTAGCCTCTCAACTCCTTAATACTTCTAGGACTCATCTACCTACATATCCCTTTCGAGGCTTTCAGACTGGAAACCGACAGGTCCTCTTGTTGCCCTAGAGCAGAGGTCTTCAACCTGGGGTCCACGGAGCCCTAGATCACTATTTGCTTAATAAAAGCTCCAAATATTTCTATTCGCAAGTAATCACTATTTGTTTAATCACAGCTCCAAAATTTTAGCAAAATTTTAATTTTCATAAAAGATCGAATTCTTAAAGGCTGATTGCTTGTAAACAAATATTTTATGGACAAAATAAAATCTTAAATTTCGTAAAAGTCAAGTGCTTCAAATATATTAATTGAGACGCATCAGGTCACATGTTAATCTCCTTTCTTTGGCACAGATGAGGAATCTACTACTTATTTGGGGTTTTTTACGAGATTCATAAGTGCGCCAATCATAGCTTCTAAGCCGATTCCGGAAAGTACGTTTAGCCTTTTTGTGCATGATCAGTACATGTTTTAATAAGTTTAAATGGGAGTAGATAAGAGAGAGCTACTCACCCGTTCTTTTTGCATCTCCTTGCCTGTTTCCGAAGATACCTATGCATCTGTATAATTATCTGGGATAAAGCCTATTTCTTGGGTTGCAGCATATATCCCGTACTATCGACACAAACTAAATATATTAGTTCTATTAACTTCATCCTGTCTGTTAAATACAGTCGCGTAGAAGTGAGTGTTTATTTTGTTCTTATGTCATAATTGATAACTCTTATTATTTATTTTCAATTTATACTACTCTAGCAATGATGGATATGTGGTTAAAAACTGGTAAGCTTCATAAAAGGGATACAGAAAATAGTTTCGCTTTTACTAGCGATAATAAATCAGATGTTAGAATCAAAAAGTTGCCAGGAGATTCAGATTTACCCATTCGTAAAAAGTTGTAGCATAATGAAGAATGTATAAAATTAGGTTTTACCCGGATTGGTGATGAAAATGAACCCAAAAGGATGATGCGTTGAATGTGAACTTGTGATGCATTATAGCAGTTTAAATCCCTCTAAACTGAAAAGACATTTAGAAACAAATCATCCAATTTTACATAATAAAAATGTTAAGTATTTAAAAAAAATGTATTGAGATGAAGAACAGAAAATGACCTTTAAGAACTTTGTTAAAAACGGCAATGATCATGCTTTGGAAGCATCGTATTGTGTCAGTTATCGCATTACTCAACAGGCGGAAGCTTAATTAAACCGTGTGTTAAAGTTGTAGTTACTACCATTATTGAGGAAGAACATGCTAAATTAATAGATTGTATCCCCCTTTCGGATACTACAATTTCAAGGCGTGTTAAAGAATTGTCTAATTTTTTTTTTGAAAATGAGCTCATAAAACGTTTGAAAGCTTCTGAACATAGAATTACTATTCAACTTGATGAAACTCAGATATAGCTGGATTATCGATCTTTCTAATTATTGTGAGATATATACTTTAAATGGCTGTTCAAGAAGATATGCTAATTTTCCAAAGTATACCAACTAGAATAACTACAGAAGAAGTTTTTAATTTTGTAAATTCCTACTTCAAAAAGCATAATGTATCTTGAAATTTGTTATCAAATATGTATCGATGGAGCTAAGGCAATGCTTGGAAAATTGAACGGCGTAGTTGCACGCATCAAACAAAAAAATCCTCACATAAGAAGTACTCATTGTTGTCTCCATCGACAAGGTCATCCAGTGAAGAAATTGTCAGAAGAGCTTAAAAATTACTTAATGATTGTGTTAAAATTATAAATATTATCAAATAAAGGCCATTGAATTCAAGACTTTTCAATTTATTGTATGAAAGTATGGGAAGCTTTCATAAAGCATTACTTTTGAATACTGAGCTCCGTTGGTTATCTCACCGAAAAGTGTTGGTAAGATTTTTCGAATGAAAAGATGAAATAAGAATTTTCTTATCTGAACATGCACCTCAGTTAGCTCAAAATTTAAATAATGTAGTTTGGATTCAGAAAGTTGTGTATCCACAGTAGATATTTTTACCTATTTCAATGAGCTTAATACATCATCGCAAGGAACAATCTCTATTTTCAAGGTAAGAAGTAAAATTGACGTCATTCTTTTAAAATTGAAATTTTGGACAGAATGCATTTTGAAAGATAATATTGAATGCTTTCATAATTTGTATATTTTAGTAGATAGTAACGCTACTCTCGAAAAAATATAAAAATTAGTTTGGTCCAATATTTATCAGATCTGCAAAAAACATTTCGTGAATATTTTCCTGTTCAAAAAGAAAAATTATCTTGGATATAAAATCCTTTTCAAGATTGTAAGACTTCCGAACTCCGAACGAAAAGAAAGAGGACCACAAATTGATATATTGACCGATACTCAATTGAAATTAAAATTTTGTCGAGTTAATATTATGTATTTTTGGACTGGCATTAGAAAAGAATATCCTGAAATGCCCAAAAGAGATGTAAAACATCTAATGTCATTTGCTTCAACCAATGCATGCGAAAAATCTTTCTCTCTGTATGTTGCGACAAAAATAAATTACAGAAACAGATTGGATGTTGAAGATTTCAACAATTATTCCAGGCGTAAAAATACTTTGTAATAAAAATAAATCACAGCCAAGTCATTAAAAAATTTTCTTTTTATTAATTTGTTATAATTTAGGATATTATTGCTTTTATTATTCATGGAATATATTTTAAAAAACCGCAAAAATAAAAAAAAAACACCTCTTTAGCTACCTTACCATTCATTATCTCATAAAGACATTTCTATAGAGGTAAAATAAAGATTCGATAATAATTTTGTAAATTTGAGTAGGATAAATATTTAATATCCTGTTTTTTTTCTGCTCTTTGATCAATACATTCCTTAAAGGAAAATTGTAAACTCAAAGGATTCCCCAAAGTTTAAAAGGTTGAATACCAATCCGAGCAAGGGTTCTCATCCGGTATCCCAAATCGGGGTGAGGCTTTGAAAACAATTCCTCGAACATCAGCTGAAGCTGAGATGGCATTTTCTACTGCCGGATTGAAGAGAAGAATTAGACTGAGTGATACAAGCATTAGTACTTCATGTTTTACCTTAAATCATTTTCCAAAATGAATAATTATTATATTTTATTTGTGTGTGTGTGCCTGTTTAAGTTCAAGACACAAAGGAATATAATTTTGAATGTTTGAATACATCCTAATTTACGTAATTATTATTGATATAAACTATTAAAATAAGTAATTTTTAGATTTTTTTTCAAGTTTTGATGCAATATTGGGAACTCCGGATTGGCCGTTATATTCTCGGGATTTCTCGGAAATTCCCGGGATTGGAAAAAAGGCGAGGATTTAGAAAACTTAGTCGCGAGCTCGCAGCCAGCATTCTTTCCATCGAGTCGTGGGTTCAAATCTTGATTCATGGCGCAGTAAAGGCAGATTTGGTTGTTGCGGCATTAGCCTACAATCACACTCATTCGAGTACCGATTCCACTAAAGTTCCGCTTTGCAGCGGATTTCATGTACGTTGAACCAGTATGGACTACAAGCCTTTTCGTGGCTAGGCATGGATGTCATCTTCGTCACTTCACGAAAGCTCAAAATTTTTAGCACCGTCACCAATAACCCCTCGTGTTTCTTCTAAGTACAACTTTAACAATCTATAAATCTTGAGATACTTTAAAGATCGCGTTTTCACCTAAAAATCGTAAGACAATGGCTTAGTTCAAAACCAATATTTATCCAGAAATTCAAGGGATTCAACAAGAGATATAACACGCTGTTTTAAAAAATATGATGGAAAGAGTTCGTGTTTGCGAAATGGACAACGATGTTTATTTAAGAAATCATGTTTTTCATACTTATATCAAAAAGTTTCGAAACAATGTATATATGATACATATAAATATATACGTATATTCCATTATAATGTGATTGTGATTATTTATTAACAACGCACTGAAAAGAAATACGAGGTAAGTCAGCGCCTGACTTCGTAATGACGTGGTCAAGTGACGTGGTCGACACCGGAGTTGGCACCTTCCTCTCCAAACATATTTTACAGTAAAACTTTAAAAATTATATTTATATAGTTGACGGGATCACACTGGAGCACCTGAGCGTTATGCTCTTAATCTCCATGTCAGGTACAGAATTTTAAAAAAGAGCTTTACTTCGGCTTTTCCTGCCCAGAACTGCGTTTGTGAATTTAATATTGTATAAAATTTGGAAAAGAAATTAATGAATTAAATTAAAAAAGCATCTAGTTGTGTAATAATATGATGAAAGGTCATTCAGAGGCTGGAAGCTTTCTGAGTGGCTGGCCTGAGTTGATCAGAGAGGAGTAGGGGTATATATCTGACTTATCAGCCGACCAATGGGGAGGCTGCCATTCAGTGTGGTGTGTATGTGGTTTACTCGAGGTAGGAGTTTCTAGCATAGCTAGAGACATCTGGTGGTTGAAAAAATTATATTTATTTAAAATTGTTGACTTTTCGCATCTAGATCATTTATTGTTTAAAATATTGATGATTTTTGTTTTTCTTCAATATCATTGTAATGTGTGTGCGAAATGACATGTTCTCCACTAGTTTAAAATGAAATATATATTTCCCTTTAATTATTTGCATCCATCTATTTTTTTGGACGAATAAATATTTTTCTGTCACAGATGGAAAACATTTTACCTGATATTTGGTTTAAACGTGTTAAGTTTGATGATAAAGAAACAAAGAAGATTAAAGCAGAATTTTTCTCGAAATGTAAACTTAACTGATGTCGAAAAGGCAGCAAAAGGACAAAAAGAAAAGATTATAATCTCTATTTTTATTTTGAAATTCAAATATGAAACTAGGAAATGGAAAACGAATTTCTTTTTAAAAAGACAATATCTTAAAAGTAATTAAAAGCGACCGCCAGAAACGGAACGACTTAAAACCGTTTTTTATTATTTATTTTTATGGAAAGCAGACTTAAAATTAGGCTTAAATGCTCATATATAACGTTCGTATTTTTAATTTTTGTTCCGAAAGAAATGCAGTAAGCATGAAGTGATTTTATTAAAATGCAACATTTGTTTCCTGTTGAGTGAACTATATTTAGTTTAACCAAGGAAATTCCAAGAACACAATTTTTAAAACAACTGAAGAATTTATTCGTGTTATTGTTCTTTGCTCTTAAATAAAATGGTACACAAAAATTGACGTTGGAAATTAAAGTGTAATTCGATTTAAATGCACGGGATTCTTTCATATATTGCAGGGAAAAAAATGAACCCCTGTGTTATTGATATCAAGGAAAACATTAAAAAATAAGATTTAATTTCTTTAAAAAGAAATTTTCACTAGAACATATTTACTAAAATATCTAATAAGTTAAAAGCATGTAACTAACTGCTCATATATACTACAACACATCTCTTTAATACGAAGTTTGTATTTTAAAATAAAACTATTTTAAGACTTCTGATGGTTTGAAACGATACCTATGCAAAAAATTTAACAGACCACTGTATAATCTTTATTTGTACTTTAACAGCAATTTTAAGGATAACCGAATAGAGTACCAAATTAACCAGGTCTTTTTTCTTTTCAAAATCAATTGTTGATCTCCAAGTAAAGCTTTAATTATTGTTAAGAAATAACCGAGTGTTTTTATCTGGATAAAATTTATTCTACATATTAATTAATCTATATGCACATAATATGGTAATCTACAGCTATTAATGCTGATTTGTTTAATATCAGGAAGCAGTAGATTGAAGAGACACGCAGTATTCTAACGTTTAATTAATATCCCAGAGTATCGAAAAAGTTTTAAATTATTATTAAAAGTAATTCAGATAGAAAAGTAACTTTTATTTATTATTCGTAAGACTTCTGTCCTCACTCACAATTCAGAGGTATACATTTATTCCAGAGTCTCTCAACTTTTCGAAGGCTGTTATTGTAGAATGCAGCAGATTAAACTTTACCATCTCCGTACCGTCACGGCTTCTTGAAATCAAACAAAACAATATTATAGTCTGTTACTTCAGAATAGGCGTGTCAAGGTCACTATTTTTCTTTTCTCGAACAACGGTTACCATGGTAACGATTAATGTATCACCGCCACTGCATATATTTTCAATATTTCAGTTGAGGTCTGAATTCCTTTGTGTTTGGACGTGCTTTATGTTAAATGTGAAGTCTATTTTAAATATCTATAAATAACGTGTTTCTTTTTTTTTTTTTTTTAAATGATAATTTTCTTAAAAGGGAAGTATATAAATTATTAAAACATATTCATATAAAATATTAATATATTACCAATGCGTGTAGAAATTTATTTAATTTGAAAAGTTTCATTGAGTTGTTTAGTTTTGTTTTTAAAGGTGTAAGAAAATTAATTGTTTTCAATTACATATTAACAATATTTATAAAGTGTTATGCAGATTTTAAACAAATATTTTAATGATGCAGGTTTGAAGAAAAATACCCAACAATAATCGTGAAACTCAGAACGAAGAAGTTTTATTAGAAGTCTGTTTACGAAAATAAAACGGGAAAAAAAGTTATGTCCATTCTCAACTGTTGTTGCCATAGTTACAGACGGTAGAGGGGGAGAAATCTGAGACCTTGCAGCGCCTATTGTAAAGTAACAGACTATAGAAGCTGTAATTCACATTATGTACATAAAGATCAATTAATATGCAGAACAAATTTCATTCAGACATGTCAGTAATTTTGTAGTAATGAATAAAATTTTATTCTTTTATCGTAAAGCTTCAGGATACACTATGTTTTTCGTTTGTCCATTCGGAAAGTGAACAAGCTATCCAGTTTGCTGACTCTTGACCAAGCTTACGTATTACAGGCCATGTGAAAAACATAGCGTTTCTAGCGTTTAAACAAAGTGATTGCACCTCTACCTTGTCGATACTCAAAGTGAATGCAAGCCGTATGGGAAACTGCAATCATTTTTCAATTCGAAGAATTCTTGTATTTCCCCCCTTCATTCAAATCAATTGTAATTTTAGAAATAAAATATTTTAATCTTTCGAGTTTTGAATAATGTTATTGGAGAAGGTTTAATGTTATTGGAGGTTATATATATGTGTGTGTGTGAAGGTAGAGATTGTACATTCCGAATCTCTACTGGTTGACTCTTACGCTAGGGAACGGTAGTCTAGGAGAGTAATTCCATTACCGGGTTCTATGATGACTTCGTATTATTTACTAATTCAGTGAGGAGGCTTGAAGTTCATTCACTACTTTTATTTTTGAGTGGACGAGATGAAGTTGTAATATTTTCAAAACTACTATACACAGATTATTTCGATTAAAACAACTAATTCTTCGTAGAAAAATAGATGGCTATCCAACTTTGTCCCATGTCGGCGATGGGCGTTGGAACGCGCTTTGGCGTTCGGAGTTCAGCTTCATCGAGAGAAGAGCGAGAACTAAACGTCTCTCAGTTTTATTCAGGAATAGAGGGCGTTGCGTGAACGTTGCGTGCTTAGTGGGCGAATGGAAATCAACATTCATGAAAAAAATAATAGTCAGCTCAGATGGACCACTAGTTGAAGTTGGTGTCGACAAATATCACTCATAAAAATACAACTGCAGTGGTGACGAGTAACTCACACTCTAAGTCCCGCCAACCATATGTGAACGATTTGCAAAATTCGCCGACGCGACGGAATATGCACGAGTCGAGTTCCGAGTTGAGATAGCTTAGATGTGGTTGTTAATAGTGTGGCTGCAAGTGGTCACTATAGATTTCAAGGGACCACCGACAAGTTTTTGGCGTATGGTTTGATTCTACAGACAGACAACCACACGTAACTGTAAAATTGTGGCCGTTTGAGCTGAGCTTTAAATCTTATTTGCTACAATTGATATAAATTACATAAAACTGGATGATAGAAACATCTTCTGGTATTTCACAATTCAACTGGTTCATTCAAAAAAATGTTTCTTATTCTGCTTAGCAAAATAGTAATGGATTCACCTTGTGGTTGGCACAATGTATTCCACGAAGATTCAGTGGTAGAAATTCCATACAATCAACCAACTAATCAGAAAAGGTTTCCATTTAAGCCAACTAAGGGGCTATTGCTTCCTATACGTTATAAATGTCGTACCCAACCACTTTTCAAAAAATTATCTCATTTTTGTGTATTATTTTGATGTCTGCTTTCACCAGAAACGAACTTAACTTTCAAAAATACGTCATAATAAATTTCTCCTAAATTTCTTATTGAATAGGAATAAAATATATGCCACATATGTTTGATACATGATTTCATTACTAATGAACTCAATTTTCAAAAATATGTCGTAATAAGTTTCCCCAATTTTTTTTATTGGATTGAAGTGAAACAAATGTAAAAATTAAGTATTTTATTTACTTATTGATTTATAAATATTACCTTAAATCATATGTAAGCTGGAAACAAGATATGACTGAAAATAGATAACATTATTTAGAATTTTAAGCTGTGAGGCAGAAATTTTTTTTTGACTCAAAAATTTTAAACTGCTCCTTTTTAGTTTGGTTTCCTTCTTGGAATGTTTTGGGGCGAAATGATTAACTATTATTAACCACCTAAGGAGCTATTGTCTTAGGTGGATCACATTTGGCGAACCAGATCACTTTTCAAATTTTTACCATTTGCTTCAATTTTAAGTACATTTAGCTTAAATATATTCAATTGAATAATTTATCGTTTGCTTTAATTTTAATTACGTGTAGCTGATGTAATATCTAATTTAATAATTTATCATTTCTTTTAAGTTTAATATTGAAAGAGTTTACTATTGTCTATATCTCGATATCTCATCGTTTAATTTAATTTTTTTATGTTTAATTGAGTAATTTAATAATAATTATAATAAAAGCGCACCTTTGGTGGCTAAATCTGTTCTTTGCATATAACTTTTTATTTTTATTTTTGTTTTTCTTATGGGGCGCTTAGGAGTTTAAGCGATGAGAGTTTCACGTGTTCTTTGAAGCTTCCATTGCTGCCTTCATCTTTTGAGCTATCGTTTCTGAAAGAGCCACACACAGAAGTAATGGCTTATTTTTCGACCATCCTATTTCATGAATTCCAATTGTCCGACCTCTCTCCAAATCGCTGATTTGTCTATATTATATTTGAATGCGTTTTAAAGGTATTATTCCCCAGGAATAAATAAAAAGTGACGAAGAAGGAAATTTTAAAATCTAGCATTAGTCAACTGTTTCCTGTGGCCGCGGTAGCCTAGTGGTCATTGCTTCGGACTCGTGGCCGGCGCTTTTCGTTCAGTCACGGGTTCGATCCTTGGCCGCTAAAGACTCGCCGTGTAGCCGGGGCTGATGCACTTTAAATCTGTCAGGGCCCAAAGTCCACCCATTGGCATGGGGTGGAAGTTAGGAGAGAGGGGTGCCAGCTCAGGTGTCGTCCTCGTCACTTGACCGAGGTTCAAAATTACGAGGTCCGTCGCCAATATCCCTTGGGGGCCGGTTTGCAGCTCTAAACCTTTTGGGTGAGCTCGGTACCCTCGGGTATTCTGCCAATAGCCATCGTGTTGCTTCTAGTGCGACGTTAATAAAAAAACTAACCGACTTTTTCCTACAATGCCAGTAGAAACGTGAACTAATTTCGAAATTCGCATCATTTCCCTAGAAAATTTAATCACTCACAGTCTTTCGATATAAGGAAATGTGCATAATAGTTTCGAGATGATCAGTTTTTCATTGAGCTTCCTTTTCTTTCTTTTTCAAAAGAATGTGGAATAGAAATCAAACTACATATTTCATGCATCTTAAGTAACAATATTCTCAAATTACAGTTAAGTGGACATAGAACATAGATGTCTTTTAATCTTGTTGAATCAATCAAGCTACATTCATCAAAACACACAAAAGTTACTGAATTAAATTGAGTTTAAGGAAATATTTCTTATTGGCGATAGTTCAACTGACTCTGTAGATGAAACGTTATATTATTTGTACGATCGTGATAGGCAAGTGGTTATGGTCGTGAACTCGTGGTTGATTGATTGTTTATTTATATCCCATTTAAAAGCTACATGGAGGCTTTTGGTAATTCGCCTCGTAGTTTTGAACCTAAGTCAAGTGGCGAACACTACACCTGGGTTGACACCTCCGCACCAAATTCCCTCACTTCTCTAACGGGAGGACTGAGATCCTCGATTGATTTAAAGTATACTAGTTCCGCTGCATGGAGTGTCTTTAGTGGATCAGGACTCGAGCCCACGATTCGAAGGAAACAACACTGGCTAAGGGTTCACGACTATGACTGCTCGATTACCGCTGTCTGTGAACCCATGGGAGTTGTTGTTTCAGTCAAATCAGGTCTTGAATCTTGCTTCTACTAAAGAACCGCCGTGAGCAAGAGGATAATGCACGTTAGATATGTCTGGGCTCTATGTGTTCATGTTGGCGAGGTATGAAAATTAGGATAGTGGGGTGCTAGCACAGATGTCGTCCTTGTCTTTTGACCATGGTAAAAAATTGCGAATTTTGTGTCCAGTAGTCCTCATGTTATATATTAGTGAGATACTTTAATAAACTACGATACTTTCCTGTGCTATTTGGATTGACTGCAAAAGTCTTTTATAGAATTTCTCTTATTTAATACAATTTTAAACCATTATTCTTCATTATTTGTACTTGTTTTAACAAGACAGAAATTTAACGTAAAAGGACAGTCAAAGATGTAAAGGATGGAATACCTACCGATATTACACGGATAAAAGTGAATGTTTTAAATTTAATGAAGATTTAAATATTAAGCTTAGGAATATATATTAAGGATTTTGAATATTTGTTAGAGTTTTGCAAATCAGTGTTAACAGCAGGTAGGCGCTGTTAAGTGTAACATCAAGAAATAGAGCTGTTCCAATACGTTTTCCAAACATCAAGACATTATTTATCATTTATGTGTTTCAAGACTTTTTTGGCATTAGGTAATTTACTTCCATAAGAATGTGTCACAATTGTTTGAAAATAGGTGGAATGTAAAACATGTGATAGAAAAGCAATGCCTCCATCACCGTAATGTTTTAATTTTTTATCCGATTTGCACAATTCTTGTTGTGTCAGAAAGTTTCATGTATCCATGTGTTCTATTATTTTTTGATATAATACCCATCCCTTTCCATACACCAACGCGTTACAAGTCAGTAAACTCGTCGGAGAATTTCGGTGGCTATCATCGACACCTGGCTTTAGTGACTGCTTTCCTCTCGTCGTCAGAATAAAAATGATGTCCTTTGGTGGTCTTTCACCGTTTGAAAAAGAAGAAAGTCGCAATTGAAAGGTTGGATGCAGTGACACTTTGTTGCTTCAACCATATCTCCATGCGGGGCGACATCTTCATTTTTCAGTACACCATTGATATCTGATAAAAAAGAAAAATGCATTATAGTGGATGCGTGTAGAATTTAGGTACAACAAGGATTTTGAAATCGGCTAAGGAATAAAAAGAAGATATGACCTAGGAAACATTATTAAATTCCTACTATTAATTCACACTCTCCCTATATATATATATATATATATATATATATATATATATATATATAT
>BMAW01023374.1:0-12543 GCA_019974015.1 Nephila pilipes | reverse complement strand
TGAATATGAGAAACCACAGAACTTCTGAGGAATTCTGTGATGGCCCCAAAACCAAAATCTAAACCTCCTGAGATCTAAATAGAAACGTCCAAAATGGTCAAAATTATAATGGAGAGTCTGGGAAAAGATAGAATCCGCTCTAAATCTAATGTACCAGCAATGAGATTAAACGAGACATTCAACATTTTCCCAGGAAAGATGGGAAACACATTGAAGGCCTCTGCCTTATGTATGAACACCCTCCAGGAAACACGTGCCTTTCGACACTATCTGCCCCATATGCCCAGGGAAGTTGCAGCCTCAGCTGAAAAGGCAGAAGAGGCATAACTGATAGCCTCAAAAGCAATTCATCCAGTCACTGAGACCCTGGGATTTCAGCTCATACTAAAATGTAAGTCCTAGAAGTTTGGCTCCCCACCAGAGCCCAGACCTGGAACCAGTCCAGTTAGCATTCTGACGCCATTCAGAAACCAAAATTCAAGGCTACCAGGATTGATTTAATTTAACTGGGCATTCCAAAATTCACACCTTAAATTATTTTCTCATGCCTGCTCAACCTCACGGAACGCCTCCCAGCTCAAAACGCCGCAAGTATCCTCACATACTGCCCAATTGATCTGAAACTCAAACATCGTCTAAGGTCACACCAGTCTGCTGGCCATGTGCCATGAATAATATGTTATTTTGAATTGTTTCAATAGTTCTGCACCTCCAGGAATATTGTTATCTGGGAGCTGCTGGTTTTATTCCAAGTGTTCTGCACGGCCAGAGTTACATGGCTTCAGACGACCATAGAAAGGCATAGTTTTCCACACAGCCACAGGCGCCCTTATCGATATTGCCAAAGCTTGATAATGAGGCGATGGGCCTGGCTTCAAGATGATGCTGATTCACCTTTGACTAACTTCAAAATTATTTACGCCTGTTCTTTTGATTCGTATTTCTTCAGGAATGAGCTCAGAAAGTGCAGTCTCCTCTCCCGTTCAATCCTTAGTGAGTCCCCATAACGATTTTAAGTTCCAAGAATGTTTTCTTGTATGTGGCATCCCGAGGCTGCCACAATATCTAATTGGAAGAATGTATGATGACATTAATTGCTATTATATCCAAGACTGCACTCTGAAATAAGTTGTGAGATGCATTTCGTTTAAAATTAACACATGACTAGAAAATAAAGAATTTAATCTAAAAGGCGCTTGCCTTGATGAAAACAACAGGTGTGTATTGGCATGGTCACATGACCAACCCCACCTGGGTCAAATGAACAGGCACCTAGGTTACTCACCATAGGATTAACAGTTCCTTTGTCAGTCTACATATCCAGGCCCATCTAAAGGCTTAATGGAAGAGCATCATCATACCTGGCTGATTTCTGTGGCATAAGCTACATCAGGAACAAAATTTCACCAAGATCCAAGATGATATGTTGTGTCGCCTCATTTAAGTCTGCGGTAACCACCCATCTGAAACGAGACTGTACGTCTTCAAACACCAACCAATTGAAAATGATAAATGTCTCTGTTTGAACTGAAAGGAGAGTCCATAAAGACTAATGATTGAACCACTTTCTTGAGTTCACCACACCATTGGGCCCCTTACATATCGTTCCAGTCATCTAAGGCACTGCTTCAACTCTATAGATGCTGGCCGACCTCCCAAAGACCACAGTGCCTGATGACAGTCTGAGACAGTTCATCTCCCAGCCCTAAAAATAGGAGTGCATTTCTGAAGTAATTTAATAGTGATGATCCTGCTTATTTTCTGTAAAATTCAGAACATCCCCACTGGCTGGGACAAGGTAATGTCCCCATGGACAAAAGGACCTCATGTAAATACTGACTACATATTGTCATCATTTCTCAAAATTTTGCAAAACGTCTTAGGGCCCAGAGGCTCTTTAACTTTGTTTGAATAGCATTTTCCTAAGTGAGAACATATTTTAGTCACCAGGGCGTCGCTAGTATAATACTCTTCAGTTTCATTTTCTTCAAACTTATCTCTGTTTTGGGCCTTCTCCTCAAATTTTAAACTGTAAGGCTTGGAATTATTCTCTGCAATACTTTTATTTCAATTTATTCTGTCCACTTAATTTTGTCTAAATTCTCCTTCAAAACCCAAGTGATGATAGCTTTCTCAGCCACAATGTTTTCGACTGAACTAAAGTCCACATCCCTAACGCGCCTCCGGCTTTCAAGGAGCCTTACGGCTTGGTTTCAGCGTCCGGCACAAAAAGGCTTGCAATTCCTATTTTCCCACGCTGCTTCTGGCAGTTCACCAATAGGAACGCCCAGGCGCATATGTTGCCTTTGATCCACACACAGTTGTTACATAAATTAAGCCAAAATTTTTGGCCGAACATTTAACTAACTCTGAAGACACTGACAGAGGGAGTTTTATTCAGAAAAACAGGGATCTCTAGAGCTTACTACACACGCTACTAAGACCGGGCCACCCAGCCAGTCAACCTCCGTTCCTCCAAGCTATTGGAATCCAACGATCTGGCTCCCCACCAGCCCACCTGAAGAAGTAAAAGAAGCTGCTCACTAATCCCAGCACACCTTCAACCATGCTGCTTCGCATCAGACCCTAGAAAGATATCATGAAAGGCATGCCACCCAGGTAACCGGAGTTTTCTATGCAAGTCATAAGAAGGCAAGGAGAAGACCATGGGTTAGTGAATACTACGTCATTTTTTTATTGCAAGTTATCTGTCTGAGATATTAGAGACTTCTGCGTTTGGAAGCTGTTTTCTGTGAAATTAGCTGAATTAGAGAAGTGTAATTGTGATATCTACAGCTGGAATTTCTTGCGTCCTGTAGAAAATGCGACGAATAATAGTCTTGAGATTTTTTTTAAAGAGATTGTTTCATCGACTCTCAATCAACACGAACCCCAAAGAGCGGTATACTATGTTTACCAAACACTGTAAGCCCCATGGGAAGCAAAATATCAATAGAGTACGTCATGGTCATCATTAGGAAGTAGCTTAAGTGATGTAATTTCCTGAGGAGTAGCTTGGTGTGTTATTTAAGATTCTGAGAGGTATTAGAGCTCACGTGTCTTTTCTCGTCGTTGGATGGGTGCTTTAAATAAGAATGTGGTTTACAATATCACTTGTGCTGTTTCTGTGCTATATATGAATCAATCAATAATCCAAAACATTTGATAGCATGATACTTTCTGAAAGATACTCTTTCTCAGTGAAAGTTTCAAATATCATAAGGTTACTTTTTTGCTAATCACCGCAATAACTCGTCTAATCCTTGAAGGGAACAGGCACAACATCCTCAAAACTTTCCATATTTTGGGCATGGACGAAAATCGAAATATATTAATCCACAAATTGTTGCATTTCTCGTATCTTCCTTTTGAGCTTCGACAGATTCATTTTGGATTTCAAACTAAAAATTTACAAACTCATATAAAAAAAAAAGACAGTTTGATGAAATAGTTAATCTGAGTTTTTTTCCTAATAACTACTGGTGATCCAACAAATCAAAGAATGACATTACAGCAAGTATCGTAAGAAATGCAACTTTCGCCTACAGAGTAAATCATATAATTTCTTTATTTAAAGCAAAAGACCTTGCCATATGCCAAGCTCTCGATGACTTAACTGAATTTTAAAGACAAAAGCTTTTAATTATTTCCATCAGTTATTCTGTACAATCTGCATTAAGAAATTAAAATATTAATTCATCAATTGTCATTCGAAGATTTACCACTACGATCGTCATACATTCGTATCTTAATACTCCGACGATTCTGCTTTGGATTCCAGGACATTCAAAGATGTTTTGGAATGAACAGCAGGATTGTTTCGCAAAATTGGTAACAGAGTCCGTGGTATACATTGACTGCATTACCCTAGAAGAGATCAATAATACTATTTTTCATGACAGGATGATAATAATCAATGAAAACTTTTATTCCAGAAAATATTTCGAGATCTTAGTATGCACAACTTCACCGTACACATAACATACAAATAGTACCAAAAACCGTGTCAATTATTTCGGGCATATTCTATTGACTTGCAATAAATACTTGTGTCATAGAAATAATAACTGGAATATACTCAATAATTACCCACAGATTAATATTACTTTCAAATAATTATTGGAGAGAATAGTAGTTGAGATGAATAGAAGAAGAAATATTTTGATCAGTATTTTTTAAAATACCATTATCATTTCCGATCCAGTTATATCGTAAGAGAAAGAAATATTTAAACACTTCCAGGATTTGAAAGAATAGATGAACTTAAAGTGAAAAGTCTTTAATATTTTTATAACTTTTGAGAAATATTTTAAATGTAAGTTCCGAGTTTTAGAAAATAAAAATATTTTACCCTTACATATTTAAAATTATTTAAAATAATATTGAGAAAAAAAATTACAAATGTTTAAAATTATAGGAAATAAAATACATTGTACAATTAAGGAATGAATTTAAAACGTATAAAAATATTGGATTTTAGTTTTTTTTTATTAATGCCGCACTAGAAGCAACTCGAGGGCTATTGGCGGCGAACCTCGAAATTTTGAACCGCGGTAAAGTGATGAGGACTATACCTGTGTTTTCACCCCCTCTCCTAACATCCACACCGCACCAACGGGAGGACTTTGGGCCCCGAACAGATTTAACTTGCATCAGCCCCAGCTACACGGTGGGTCTTTGGCGGCCAAGGATCGAACCCGCGACGAAACGAAAACCGCCAGCCGCTAGTCTACGACCTTGACCACTAGGCTACCGCGCCCAGAAAAAAAAATATTATACGGAAGTTAGTAAAATTCTTTGATCCTAATTAATGTATAAGTATGTTTTAAAAAAGTATTTTTGAGTAAATGTTATCTTGAAGCTGCATAGACTGATTTGATGGTTTGTCTTAATATTGAGCCTCCTTATATAGATGTGACCGCAGTAGCCTAGTTGGCATGGTAACGAACTCGAGGTCAGTGGTTTTCGTCAAATCGTAGACTCGAGCATTGAGTCCAATAACGATCTGCCGTGTAGCTGAGTCTGATGCACATTAAAACTGTCTGGGCCCCAAGTCCTCCCATGGGCGTGGTATGGAATTTAGGAGAATTCGGTGCCACAGAAGTGTCGTTCTCTTCATTTGACTGAGACTCAAATTTATGACGTCTATCGCCAAAAGCCCTCCTGTTGCTTCTAGTGCGACATTAATAAGACCTAACCAAACCAATGTCAGCGCTCATGTAGAATTGCTTTGTAATGTGCCATGGAACACTTTTAAAACATTTTGGCATCTTTAGAACAACGGTAGATATCAATTAATTTTTGGATTGATTTTAAAAATAAGGAGCAATATTAATAGTTTTCAGAGGAAAAAAGAAAACTTTTGTATCATATGGTAGGATGCCATTCATTTACTAAATTTCAGTTTCAATGTGTGGCCGCGTTAATTGAGTGCTGATGGTTGTGATCTTCTTTAATCCACACGAATAATGGGTTTGAGTTAAAAAGCAATTATTCACTCGCATTGTAATGAGACTCGAGCCTCTTTAAAGCTTCAAGTATTTTTATTGATCTGCTGATCTGACGTCATTGAACACGCCTGGGACGTTTTTCTGAAATAAATCGGATCTCTCCATTCTTCTGAAAAATTAAACGATGCTGGAGTTGAAAGCTGCCTTGCTGCATAAGGGAGACCGAAATGTCACAGAGTAATCATAGCTTTCTTTTGTCAAGTATGCTGAAATATTGGATGACCTGTTTAACTCTGCATGCTAACCTTACAGCATAATAGGCCCTTTTACAGTTCAATATCACAAGTTTGATTTTGAAGCTTCCTTCTCTAAGAGTTTAATTGATAAAACTGAGTACCCAATATGACTTATGAATGATCCATTTCTTTCTGAGGTATGAATGTATATATTAAAATCAGATTTCATTACAATCTGACCAGTAGTTTCTCAGGTATTCCACATAATGTGAAAATATTTTTAAATTTACACACGAGTGTAAGTCAGAATATCACAATGCTAACAGGTGTATCTAAGTGCGTTTTTCTCAAAAGATTCTAGGGCGTGGTACCCTAGTGGCCATTGTTGCGGATTCACGGCCGTTGCTTTACGATGAGTCACGAGTTCGAGTCTTGATGCAACTTAAGACTTCCCGTGAAGTTGGGTTTGATGCTCGTTAAATCTGTCGAAGCTCAAATTCCTCTCTTTGACGTGATGTGGGAGAGGGATGTATAGTTCAGGTGTCATGTACGTTAACCCGCGAGAACACGCAGTGGGTCAAAGAGACCCGGGCGTGTTTATAATTGAATGTGAACCTTTCTCCTGTAGAGAAAATGGTTGAGTATTTCAGTAGATTCAATCAAATTTAGATTGAAAATTGGCTTTTCGTGCCTGTTAGACCCAACGAGTGCTCTCGAATTTATGTTTTCTTTTGAATAAATGCTTGTGTGAGAAGTTAAACTTGCATCGAATTCTAAGTTATAAAGATGAAAGGAAACAGCTGGAAACTTAATTAATGGATGTATCTACTGATGAAGAATCATTAAATGAAGATGATGATGAAGAATATATCGATGAAGAGCAATTTAGTGCTCATGAAACTTCATGGGAGGAAAAACATGATTCTGATGATGCAACAGATACATCTATCTATGATGAATATTATTCTGGAAAAGATGGCATTTCAAACTGGAATAAAAATAAACCAAGGCAAATTATAAGAACTTTCTTGCTTAATATCGTAACTAAATTGCCTGGAAATGTCGGTAAGGCAAGGAATGTATCATTCCCTGAAGATGCTTGGATATTACTATTCGATTATACCATGATGGAGAGCATTGTGGTCTGCATAAATATCTATAAAGAAAAGAGATTGTGGATAGCTCTCAAAGAGAACGTGATGCTAAAAGAGCTAATTTAATTGAAGTAAAAGCTCCCGTCGGTTTTCTTTATTGTGTGTGAAGTAAATAAATCATCGGAAGTGAATGTGAGCGATATCTGGGCTACTGATGCCACAGGATTTGAAATATTTCATCGGACTATGAGTTATAATTTTTTTTTTATTCCTGTTAGGTTCTCTAAGATTCCATGACGTCAGAGATCGTTTGAAAAGGAAAGAACTATAAAAACTTGCGCAGGTTAGATCCGTGTTTGAATTATTTGTAAATAACTATAAGAAGCTATACAGTCTTGGTAAATACGTCACAACTGATGAAAAGTTAGAACATTTTAGAGGTAGATGCCCTTTCAGACAATATATCCTCAAAAAACCGGCAAAATGAATTTAGTTAATTAATTTTGCATTAATACGGCATTCCGCTTCATCCCAGATATGTTGCTACGATTAAAATACTTGCCATTTTATACAGGATTAAGACCGGTTTCGATAAATTATTGTCTATGACAATATTGTCACAAAAGACAATGGATTGACAAGTTAACAAATACCCTTTCCAATTAAGCAAATATATTACCAAATAGGAAAATATATTAAGCAAATATTAATGGGAAAAATATTTTAATGCATGTATGGTAGAATTGTCTAGGTATGATTCATCACGAATTGAAAGTAAAGGACTGGAACCCTTAGATAAGAAAGAAGTGACACCACAAAAACCACATGAATGTAATATTTGCGACAAACCCTTTATTGGTAACCGTAGCCTGAATAGACACCGACGTATTCATATCGACGAGTATGCCTACATGTGCGAATCCCTTTCAAAAGTATTTATTTTGTAAAGATAATTTAAAAACACATCTTCGATTACACACTCAGTTGAAACTTCACAAGTGTGCCATTTGTGCGAAAGAATTTTCTCATAAATGTAACCTCATTTCGCATTTTCGCACTCGTAGTGGAGAGAAGTCTTTTGGGTGCGATTTATGTGGGAAAGAGTTTAATCAAAAGTCAAACCTGGACTCTCATCTTCGCAATCATAGTGCAGAAAAGACCTATGAGAGTGATGTTTGTGAGAAAGTATTTGCGTTGAAAGGTAACCTTAGTTTTCGTAGAATTAGTCATACAAATAAAATCCATACGTGAATGTGATTAGTTTAACAAGGAAAATTTCTGTGAAAAAGGTTTTCATTAAAGCGATTTTTCATCAAAAGAAAAAAAAACTAATTTATTATATTCAAATTAATTGGAACTTGTTCATTAAAGAAAAAAAGTTTGACTTGAGGCACCAAACAAATAGATATAATGGGATGCATCTGATTAAGAAATGTCTGCTCTATAGCATAATATCTCTCATAAGCGTTTTCGTACGTACAATACATGCGGTTAATAGACTTTTATTATATCAAATAAATTACTGAAATATTTTTTTCCAAACTTATGAAACTCAAGAAAAAGTTTCTTAAAAATGTTATCTTTGGAAATGACTACAGAGCATTTTAAATTCACTTAAAGTCACGTTAATGTGATGAATGCATCTCAAAATATTGAACGTGTGCTGGAATCTTTACATTTGCTTCTCTCCAATTTTTGCACACTGTTTCTCCAAAGAACCAAATACAATTAGATTTGTTCGTAAAAAAGTTTTTTTTATTTACTTTTGAATAGAAATAAGTTTACTTAGATAATAGTTTTTTTTTTCTAAGTATAAATAATTACATTTCTGTTTGATAAAAATGTTATAGTTTCGGATAGGAATTTTTTATTTTCCCTTACATAATTTTATAGAAAAAAGGACATTTTTTAAAATGAATAATTGTGTAGTTTTGTATTAAATAGTTTTTAAAAAAAATACGTATGAAGATTATTACTAATTAGTTTCTATATAATAAAAGTCAGTTTCTTAATTCTCATAAATCATTCTTTTGTGTGTGTTTCGAATATTTTTTTCTCCGCGTAAGCAGAAAGAAAATACTTTTTTCATTTATTACCCTGTTATCTTTTCTTTAATGAGATTTTTACATGCGACGAAATAAGTATTCTTTGACTGAAACATTATCATTTATATATGGAAACATAATGAAGCCTTTCGCTGGAATAATGGTACTTTGTGTCGATCTTCAAATTTAGTTTAATAATTCAATTTTACGTATCCCAGCCGTAATGGAGATTTTTGAATTGATAAATAGTGATGAGGAGATAAGATGTCTTTCGTTCCTGGAACTCCACTACGAAAACGACTCGCAGGAACATAAAAATATTACGCCTCCCATATAAAATAAAAATTTTACTAACATTTTTCATATTGACTTCAGGCAATTTCGCTGTAAGAATTCTTCCAAAACATGATATTAAATTTTCTTTCTTACCTAACTTAATGTTTTTCGAGAACGAACACCCCACTACAGAAGCTGTAATTCTATGCAAGCATTACAGCTTCTGTAGTGGGATGTCATGGTTTCGAAATCGATGTCTGATATATTTACGTTGAATTCTTGTGCAATTTAGACCTATCGTGTGGCAAAGTTGCACTACACCCATTGGTGCGAATTAAAAGTTTGAAAATGTATGTATGTTCAGTTGAAAGTGTATGGAAATGTTCAGAAAGCTTGCTCACTTGCCTTGAAATTACAAGGTCCTTTTGCCAGCAACCCTCAAGTTGCCTCAAAGGTTATGCTGATATACAATTAAAAATTGATGTACGGGATTGACATTCTTGTAAGTGAAGGATATATAAAATTAATGGTATAAGTATTGTTGTAAATAATAAAAGAATCTAAACAGGATTTGCCTATGTATCTGAACTGTGATAATTAGTAGAAAATAGATCAGACCATTTCATTTATGCGATCATTTGTCTGCATTCACCTTCCCAGCACACGAGGAAGTGAACACTTCGAAATCCAGTTCTCTTTAACTTTTTTTTAGTCCTCGATATTTTGTAAGATGTTGCTTTACTGGAAACTTAAAACAACATCTGAAACCCCGATTTCATTTAATCAGCATTTACAGGAATGACATTGACCACTCGTTAAACTGTTTTTTCTATAAAACTTGATATTTTTTTAAAGTGTTGCATATTAAAAACATGTTTTTACTAACGGTATCTGAGATATCTTTGTAAAAGTTGAATTGTATAATATTTTAAATATTCTTAAGTCGTAATAATTTGATTTTAAAATTGAAGCTTTTAAATTTTAAAATGTTTTTGTACGATGGTATTGGTATATTTGTTAAAAAGTAACTGAAATTGTCACGATGAGCTATATCTTTCCCAAATTTAATTGTATTTCTTATTTTTTTAATTCATTGTGTTAATCTATGTCATAGATGTGTATCCGAAAATTAAATTTAGATTATTGCAGTAGAATTTTCTATGCAATATCTTAAGTGTGGGTCAAATTTTACCACATTTCTTCTTAAATTCATTAATTTGTTAAACTACAATATTAAATTTTGTTTCAAAAATGTAAGATGTAAAAGCAATATCATTAATATTTTTAACACTTTTAACGTTAATTGAGAAAAAATATCGTCATTCCCTGATTCAAGTAAATCACGGAATTTCCGTACGCGATTTATATCGATGAATATCATTTCAAATAAGACTTTACCAATTCCTATCATAAGTGGTCGGTTCTATGAAACAGTAAGCTATAATTTCCGAAATTTCTTCGTATTAGTTAAGTATGCTTTGAAAGAACAAAAGTATATTTATAGCAGGTATGACGAAATGCTCCTCTTTTTCTTACAGAAAAAATAACTATTAATTTATTTTTAGAACAGAAACTCTACCCTTATGCCAAACTTTAAATAATTTGACTAAAATTACTAAAATCCGGTTAATTTCTTGTCAAATAGCTACTCTTTGTAAAATGCACTTTAGAATTACAGTATTCAATTACTAAAAATCGCCCATAGATTAAGTAGTTACATATTTATTCAATCCCAGTTTCATTATCAGAGAATACTACTTTGGTTTATAGAATAATGGAAAGTTTTTGGTATAAATTGGCACATATGTTACAAAATTGGTAAAAAGTTTAATTTTTTCCAGCAGCTGGATTACCCCAGAACACATCAATAGCAATATTTTCAAAAACAGAATAAAGAGAACCAATCAAAATCTCTTTTGTAAAAATTCATTTCAAAAAATTATAGAACATTCTAAAACTACCTACAGTATTAATTAAGAAACACGGATGCAGAAGAGTGGAAAATATAAGCACCCGAATCTGCCGCAATAGTATCGTAATCACTGGGATTTTTCACAAATGCAATTTACATGATAAGGCAATGTTTAATACTTGTAATAGTATAAACTGTTCGGATCATACTCATTTTACTTGCTGAAGGTATGCGTCTCACACAATCCACAATCTGGAATATACTCAATATAAACCCACAATATATTTAAAAACACTTTTGAGTAATGCAGTAAATGGAAAACAAATCTTCAGAGCTTCAAAGAAAATTACAAAAGAGAAATTTCTTTGATTCTATTGAATTAAACAAACATTTTCCGTGGGATGTTAATAATCTTATCATTGTATAAAATAGTACCAAGCAGTCATTCAATCCATCTCATATTTTAGACTACAGTCAAATAAATATAGTTACGCATGTATTATTAAAATGGTCTATTCATAAAAATAAAAAAAATAAAAAAATAAAAAAAAAAAATTATGATTATACCATTACTTTAAAAAAAAAAAACAGGTGGCTTACATCCAAATTTTTGAATTTTTTTTTTAAAAAAACAATTACTTATCGTCATGAAACTCATCTCCATTGTTAAAAGTTTTCATTTTAGCGTAACACATCTTACAAAGGCGGTTGTGATTATAGTTCTGCGGTGGAAACAGAATACCATACGGATTAATTTATTTTCCGAAGTAGTAAGCTTAACAGGTACTTGAACAGAGATATAATGCTATTTTCCACCAAACATCTAGAAATGGAATGGTGTTTTATACTAAATCACATGTTATTTACGTTAAAGACTTCCTGAGTTCAAATGCTTACTTTCTTATCAATATTTAAACTCAAACTTTACAATTCTCATAAAGGTCTTAAAAATTTAGGGAAAAAATGGCTAGTAAAGATCGGGTCAAAATATTTTAGGCAAAATCCTAATTAGAATGTGATTCACAATAAATAACATGACAATATAGAAATCGAATCTAAGACTAATTATTCCATTGTAAATTATTGAGCCAACACGTTTGAACAAAATCGAGTAATATATAAATAAAAGATATTCTCTAGTCTAATTTAATGGGGAAGAATTGTTTTACGTTACTTTATAAAATATTTTATAAATATTTTTGAAATAATGAATATAGTATTTATACATTTTACTTTAACTGAAATATGTTTCTAATATAAAAGTAACACAATCTTTAATTAAAATAATAATGAGGAAAAATAGTTCCAATTTACTATGGAAGAACTGTTTTGCATAACCTTTAATAACATTTCATAAATATTTTTGATCTAATGCAATTTAGTATTAGTATATTTTATTTTAACTAACATCTCTTTCTATTATAAAAGTAACATCGTCGTGAATTAAAAAATCAGAGGTTACGAATAAATTTATAAGAAAATAATGAAAATTTTCTTCCTTAAATTCTCAATAAAGAAAAAAGTTTACAA
>BMAW01023372.1:0-13738 GCA_019974015.1 Nephila pilipes | reverse complement strand
GGAATAGTAATCTATTTTCTTTATCGTTAAAGTTTAATAAAATATTCGTATAAATAGATCTACACAGATCTATTTATAGGAATATTTTATTAAACTTTAACGATAAAGAAAATAGATTACTATTCCAAAAAGGAATTTTGATTACACGGAATTCGAATCTTTCTCTTTTATCATAAATATTACTAATTAGTCTATTGTCAACAATTTGCAAATCAAGATCTAGAAATTCTACTGTATTAGAATTAAGATTAGTTTTTGATAATTTGAGATAATTAGGGTAAAACGAAACATTTGGTTTAAATTCCTCAGTTTTACCTAAAATAATTAGATCATCTATGTAACGATAAAGAAAATAAGAATCATGATCAATCTGTTGTAATTCATAAAAATGTAAATAAAAATTGGCCAGACAATTACTAGCTGGACCTCCTTGAGGGAGACCCTGAATTTGCTTATAGAGATTCTGACCAAAAACTATAAAATTCTCTTGTAATACAAGTTTAGTAAGAGTAATGAATTTTTCACGTTTTATTGTTTGATTAAAATGATATTTATCGTATAAAATTGCAAGAACTTTAATTAAATCTTGAATATCTATTGAGTTAAAAAGGTCTTCAAAATCATACCCATGTATAGAGAATACCTCTCGTTCTTTCATGTTCTTGACAATTTCAAAACTATTTTTAATAATAGCAGTTTTTTCAATATTATCAATAGATTTTTGAAGAATGGATTGTAAAAGTTTGCCAGATTTAGTGATATAGGTGTTATATCCATTCGTAATACTTCGAAATTTGACAGGATTTTTGTGAAATTTTGGCGTTAAGAAAATATATGAAAATTTAATGTTTGTAAGATGTAAACCCAACTTCTTATTGAATGCTAAAAGACGATTATTTATTTCTCTTTTACCATATTTGGATAACTGAAAAGCATTATTATTCATTACATGTTCACTCAATAATTTATGATAGTAAAATTTGCAAATAATTGCATAATTTGCAGGAACCTTATCTACATAAACGATGATGAAATCCTTCTGCAAATTATCTATAGCAAGTTTTAGATCTTTAATTGTAATTTCCCTTTCCACTTTAAAATTCAAATACAGAATTTTCTTTAAAACACATGACCTAAATTCGTCAAATGCCTCAATTGGCAAACCATATTTAATTGCAACCTTAAGAATAAAATTGTCAAAATCATTAGTAATTTGTTTTCTTACCACAAGGTTACTATTAGTAATCATGAGCCTGAATCCAGTTCCTTTATTCATGAACTCTCTCAATTAATCGCTACTAACGATGTTCATGTTTCCCGTAACAACATGTTGATGGAATGAATCAACATATTGTTTGTAATCTTTGCATCGACACACTTGTGGCGTTTGTGATTCTGAAATATTGTTGTAATTAAAAATAAATCTACCAAATTTTTTATTGTACTTAAAAGCTCTTTTTAACCTGATATTTTTAATCGGAAATAGAGCCATGTGTTTTTGAAACACACCAGAAAAATTAATTTAATTAAATGATTTATTCATAAAGAGAAAGGTGCGATATTCTGTAATATATTTTTCATCAATATTCAAATCAATTTTCATTTTATGGCAAAGATATCTACATATATCTACAATGATATGAAATCCCTGAGAATCCAGAATAACGTCATTATTCAAAATATTCATGACAACTTTTACCTCTCTTTTATTAAGTCCGAACATAAAGTGCTTAATATGTCCTATGAGATAGTTCTTTTCAAATTCTAATCCCAACTGAAACATTTTTTCTTCAATAGTTGAAAAGTCTCTTATTTTTTGATTTCTACGTTTTCCTCTAGAAGTTCTAGTTAATTTATAAGGATTATTAATCCTATAGAATCCTTCTCGGTAGTAAAATACCTGGTTATTTTGCTTATACGTATTTAATACATTTTTATTGTTCCATATTACATTTAGTCCATAAGGGTAAACAGTACCATAAAAACCAATATAAAAATTCTCAAACCATAATCTTTCTTTTGTGTTGGGTACAATTTTAATAATATATATATTAATAGAATTAAATTCATGTGAATATGAATGTATATATATATATATATATATATATATATATATATATATATATATATATATATATATATATGTATGGGGGAAACTGAAATAAACTTGATTGCGATGCTATAGGGGGCGTTAGTTCTGCACCACATGAGATTGTAATCTGGCTAGTCAGACGGAAGCGAGTCAGCGAGAAGAGACAAATGACGTTGCAGACAATGTAGAATTGTTTTAATTGTTTTATGTTCGTACGAATGTTTTTAAAATGTGTTTAAATGTCATTGTGTAATGTTTTAATTTTATGTTGTAAATGCCTTTATGCGTTTTATGTTTTTGGCCATCTTAAACACACGTAACATAAGATTAAACATGATAACATAGGATTAAATATATATGTGTGTGTGTTTTGAATGGATTTTTATCGGTTTTTTTTTATTTCAAAAACTTCAATTAAGAATTTTTTTTGCAGTAAAACGTAAAAGGCAAAAAGAATGAATACAGTGGGCGAAGCTTGTGCCACCTGAATTTTCAGAAAGTGAAAAAAAAAAAAAAAAACCACTCACGTTGTTCTGAAGTCCACTGGATTTGCGATCCGTCCGAATCCTGGTCCATCTCGTGGAAGCTCTTGCGCTGGTACACGTCAGGTTCGTAGTCGTCCGTTGTCTCCTGAAAAAAAAAACAAAGAGTTAAATTAACCTCAGCACTCATCCAAAGGACATCAAAGGCACGATTGTAAACGGCAAACAACACTTCACGGGTTTTTTTTACCGGATATCACAAATTTATATAAATAAAATCAGAAAAAATGATTTGTTAGTATGTTATTTACTCCTTTTAACAACTTTACCGTGATTTAAAACGCTTTGATTATTACAAACAGCAAAGCGACGCCATATTTGGGAAATTATGCTGTTCAAATGTCACTCGTAAAAAAATATAATTGCATAACTCGACAACTACAGCGCACTATTAAAACTGTGCAAATTTTATAAATAATTTTTCCCATTTATATATATATTAAAAATGACTAGACTGGATTGATTGTGAATAAGTTTGTCATTTGTAATGACATGGAAAAAAATTATAAACGATGTGAACATAGCAACTTGATTGTAAAATCTCTCGATTTCATTTAGAATCGATGTCTGGAGACAATGCGGAAATCCTCACTTAAGTACAGGAAGTTTTCTGATATTTTTAAGAGAACATTGGAAACGTTCTGTCACATATTTTTTTTCTAGCTGTGTCAATGATACGACGTTACTTTGTCATTTCTACGTACTGAGATAAATCATTTACTCTTTGTTTCAAAGAATGTTTAGTCATCACGGATGACGTTATGAAAGCCTTAAGAAAGATAAAAAATGTAACTTGAGAGGATAAGAAGGTGAAAAGTTGTATAAGCAAAATAATATCTATCTTGTAAGTTAATTCCAAATGGTCTAAAAAAATTAGAATGAAATAAAATTCTATGCTATCGAACATCAACGAGATTAAATTGCTGTATTTTTGCACAAATTCGTCGAGTAATTATTCCATTCAAACTTTTCTTCCGTACAAGAACATGGAACAAAGCAAGTGAAGTAGAAAAACAAGGAGAGCATCATATCTCAGAAAAATAACGTCTTTTAAAACCACAAACAGTTGGAGATGTTTGTTCTTTTTCCAATTCTAAACTTTTTAATTTTACCCTGTGAACACGCTTTACCCGGTTATTCCAGAGACAACAAAATGCTCTTTAATACTGATGACGCCTTACGATTTCCTCTGCTTGTTTCTCGACAGACAGAAACACATTTGATTGCCGCATGTAAATAACTATGCATGAAATAATTACGAAATTTCTAAAGTTAACATAAAATCTGGTGTTTGCAGCGTTGCGGCGGCTGCAGTCTGCTTGGTAACATATAAAAAAAAAAAAAAAAAAAATTCTACCTCCTATAAGAAATTAAATGAAAATTTAACTGAAAATGTCAGTTTATCATCAAAATAAAGTTTAAAAAAAGTGAAGATTTTTCAAATCCGCTCAGAATTTTCGGCTAAAAACTTAATTATATGTGAGCGGACTTAAGGCTCCCGTCTACCGGCGATTTTGATTTCGTGGACGTTAAGTTAATTCTATGGAATTCTTACTTTTGCTCTCACATCTTTACTATCAGATCTATTTGAATGCTATAAAGTGCCTCTGAAGGAGCAAAAAATAATGAATACCTTTATTTTTACCTCCAATTTTTAAAAATATTTTTAACCCTATTTTAATGATTCGCTTGTGAGTTTTTTCCAGTCTTTAAAAAATATCTTTAAATATTTTTAAGAATCGGAGGAAAGAAGTAATTCCACAGAAGCCTTATGCACTTTATTGCATTCAAATAGATAAAATAGTAAAGATTTGAAAACGGTATTCGAAATTCCTTAGGATTAACATTACGTCCACGAAATCAAAATGGTGGGTAGACTTGAACCTAAAGTTATAATGCTAGATAATTGGAGAGCCTGCTACACTAGTTTTTAGTTAAAAATTTTCAGCTGGACTGAAAAACTTTCACATTTTTATTTATATATGATGGATGATACGAGTAAACTATCATTTTCAATACATTTTTATTTAATTTCTTACAGCCCGAAGACAACATTTTTTTGTTCTTTTTTTTAACTCTTTTGCCACATAGAAGTGTTCGTTTCTCTTTCTATTTTTTTTAAATAGTATATATATTTCCACTTTTTGGTTTTATTTTTAAAAACATTTTTGGTAAAATGTTAAAAAAAAAAAATATTATTTATAGTTTTATAATTTGATGTTGTATTTCCATCCAAACCGAGCTTGTGTAAGAAACTTCAAGGATGTAAAGACTTGTACGAAAGTGATGCGCAGTTCAAGATAATACTCGTAAAAGTTTTAGTAAAATGAACTCATAGCAACACACTCAACGGCCATTCATTCATTCCGAATACAATCATATCTATTGAGATATGAGAACATTTCGGGTCTCGTACCTCTATTGATCGTCATGTTGAGGGGATGATGCGCATTAAATCTATCAAGGGTCGAAGTCTTTATGTTGGTCCGTTATGGATGTAGAACAGTAGTTCACAAAGGAGTCGTTATTGCCCACAGGCAAAAAATCTAGTTTGGGTGGGAGAGAGAGAAAGATTAAGAACCAACTGCCCCCCACTGGACAAGACTCGCTAAAACGCACCAAAAAACTAGCTGTCTTTTAAGCGAGAATAGTCAGCATTAAAAGTAGGTATTGGTACATTATAGCTTTGTTCCCAATACTTTTTCCGGGTCGCTGCAGTGGACCAGTGGGTGGGAATGCTCTGGCTTCCTTCATGATTATATTTACAAATTTGCCTAGATCATGACAAGGTTAAAGCTCCCTCCAGTACGCCACCATGATTTTTTTAATTGTATAGAGTTTCCTAATTTGCTTCTCAGAGGCAGATTATTGCTTTTGATTGCTTGGAACAAGAAAGCATTCGAAAGAGTGAAAAAATGAATATTTCCGCGAAATAACTTTCTTTTTCAGACTATTGAAAGTATTTTTAAATATTGTTTTTGAAGATCTAAAATTCACATCTAGATTATTAATTTCAAGAACGGGAGTCGATCGGAAGAGGAATCTAAAATCGAAGCGATGAGTAATTACAACGTTTTTCTGAATTTCACTTGGTGTGTGTGTGTGAGTGTGTGAGTGTGTCATCAAATTTTCGATCGTTAATTTAACCAACTTCCCATCAAGCTAGAGCTTTGAAATTTTGGGAATCTTCCGTACTCGCCTAACAATGCAATATTTAGACGTTTGCGACAAGTTTTAACTAATATTTCAATAATTTTAATAAGTCAAAATATTCTTTCCCCTCGGCACTTTTAGAATTGAGGAAAAAATTTCTTTCCCCCTCTGGGAGCACCGGGCACTCCCCACGCAGCATGCGGTATCGTAAACCTTTTGTACTCACAAAGGGGAGATACTATCTCCCCTTTACTATCTCCGAGATAGTAAGGGTTGCTGACTTTTAGACAGTAATCATTAGCAAGAAAGAAAGTTTCCAATATTTGGCACCGTGTCTTGTCACAATAATTTTTTCTGAATTCTGGTTCCCATTTTTTTTTTTTTACTAGAATGACTTACAAACTTTCAAGTGCATGTTTTGATTTTATGAGTATTATGAATTTTTTAATATTCTCACAAATGTCTCTTTTTAAGTGAATTTTAAAGTTAAAAATAACTAACAGCTTTAACTAATATTTCAATAATTTTCTCTAATAAACTTTGCCACCATATAAAAACGTTGTTTTTAAAAACGTTGGTTTTTATATCGAATTATTTTAATTTGAGAAGAAGACTGAGGCGAAAATAAGTTTTAAAGGTTAGGGTACCAGCTCAGGTGTCGGCTTCGTCATCTGACGATGATTCATATTGACGAGACATATTCGCTATGGATAGTGGACTTTTTTTGGGGGGATAGAAACAGAAAAACTCAAGAAATAGACATACACTTATTAATCAGTGGAATATTTTCTGGATATTGCAGCTTCTGCGGCAAGAAGTGGGCATTGCTTACTTATCTGTTGCGAGAAACTTCCGTTCGCATCAAACAAAAACAGCGCTGTTGATTCACAACATAACAGTGACTCAGTTGCAGATTCTACTTCAGTTTCGACATGACGGTTCTGATAAAAACAAATCTTTAGTAAGTTCAAGGTGTGAGTCAAAGCTTTGAAAAAGAAAGCCCACATGTTTACCGTTTCAATTTTCAGATTGCCCATTAAATTAAAATAATCATGCTTTAAAGCATTATTCGTGCGTTTTTGCATTCTTTTTGCTATTTTTGTGAATTGCGCCATTTATTTTTCTATTTCTAGATATTTCGAATTACTCCGATGTTAATTTTTTTTTAATTCAAATCAATTTTGTTCTTATTTTTTTTTTAGTTGTATTTATTGCCATGCTTGCACTTGATCAATTTATTGGTTTTCAATGATTTAAACCTGCTAGTTATGTGCTGCAGGAAAATAAATAAATAATATTTCTTAAAAATTATTCAAAACTAATTCTTAAAAAAAAAATTTTACATTTATGGTCAGATCATTTTACATTAAGGGGACTTAGTACCTTTGCACCTTCAAAAGTTCGATTTTTCAAATTTGATTTTAAAAAATAGTACTGAATGTTAGGAGCATTTTAAAATAAACCGCTTCAAAATCCGACAATTATTACGTCCTGTGCAACAAAAAATGTAAATGTCTAAAGTGGCTTGTTCTATGTAATGCAATGTAAACAAACCTCTTTTTCTCAGTTTGTTATTTTTCCACTTTCCCACGGGATTAAAAAAATTATTTTGCATGCAGAGCTTTAAAATTTTACACGAGTGTTGTACTTGTAAATCTTTATTCTGTGAACCTCAATTTTGTTAATAGGATGATTAGATTTTATTTTATAACATGATACATGAAAAAAAAGTTACTAAATACAAACTTGATAACTTTTTTAATTTTTCAATTTTTTTTAATGTAAGGTAAATTTAAAATTTGAGGTTTACAGCATAAGGTCATTATTTAGCTTTAATTTGGTATAAGAATTATGTTTCTACTGTACGTCTTTCAAAAGTTATCTTGTGGGTAACGTAAGGTAAGCTAATTTATTTTTTAAATTTTTGTACGCATATTTTATGTTGTATAAGAAAATATATCGATTTAATAGCAAAACTTGACCCAATATTTTAAACTATACACTTTATTACACAAACTGGAAAAGTTTCATAGTGAAATGAGCAAAAATTGTTGTTTTATGAAGAATTGAAAAAAGTTTGTCAAAATGTTCTACTTTTGATTTCGTAAGGTACTAAGTCCCCTTAAATTCTTTTTAATGTCCGACCTGCGACGACCAAATGTATTCAACAAACTTCATTATAATTCACATGACTATTTACTGCTTTCTTCAAACGGGACATCTACTAGCTTTATGACAATAGTATGTGTGTTAAAACGCATTTTCCTTCGTAGTTTTTATTTATTCATGAAAACAAACAGGATGGAACACGCAAAAATAAATAATTGATATGTGATCTTCTATTTTTCAGAAGAACGAGTTTGCTTGAATATATTTTAAATTAGAATGAAATTTTCGACAGCTTTTCTTAACATTTTTTTGGAAATCAACAACAGCTTTAAGAACTTCTACTAGCAGATATGTTTTTATTTTTCATTCGTCCATAAATTATTGACAACATAAAATGCCCTTTCGACGGATGCACGAGTGCATTGTTTTTGAAATTATTACAGTGGGTTTACTTTCTTTCTGAAAACGGGACATTTCGGAGTCCCGAAGCGGTGCTTCAGAAAAACGGACATGGGTATCTAAAAACGAGAAGTGCAGTCACAACACTATGCACACTGCTTCTCACATTCCAAAAAAGAAGCCAAATAAAACAGAACTAGGCTTGTCGAGATGTGCCAGACAATGACAATTCACGACTCATAAACTTCGTGGTTAATTAACGAAGTCGTAACTCCAGACACCCACCAAATCCCCGCACGAAAACTGTCAACACCGTAGGAGTTCTTATTTCACTCCCAGTTGGGGTGTTTGGGGACCAAAGACTGAAATTGTTATTTCACCAACAGTTACTCAAATGACAAATGTGGAGTGTACCTTTGTTATGAACAGGCGTGGATCAAAATGATTCCACGCCAAACATTCGGAGTGGAGATCATTCGAATTTTTCATGAAAACGGACATAGGAAGATAACTCAACAATTATCTCAAACGTAACAAGTACTTTGATTTGTTATAATAGCGAATAATACGTGGTACAAACACAATATATGAATTTTATCCTGCCTCGAATTTATATGGAGAGATTTTCTTTAGATTATATGATAGTCATGTGGTATTAGATAATGGGATTTTGAGGGATTTCTAATGGAGGCGAAGAGTCCAGTAGGGATTATCCTTACAGTTCTGTGACCATAGGAAAGTTAATTTAGCAGATTTTAATTAGCGCATGATCGCATGAATTAAAGGATAATTTGGAATTGTATCGGAATATAAGAATGAACTCGTTACTGTGAGTTAGAGAATGGGAAAAGTTAGGAAATTAAATTATTTTTCAGTGAAATTATCTCTCTCTCTCTCTCTCTCTCTCTCTCTCTCACACACACACACACACACACACATACACTAGTTAAAATGAATTATTTAGTAATATTCTGATTTTAATCCATAATAATACAGCCTCTCGAACCAGAGTACACCTAAATAGGGAAATTCGATATCAATACGCGATTCGAAATTGAGTTTTCGAAGGCTATTCAAGAATATACACTTTTATCAAACTTCACTTCTGGCGACATTTTAAAGTACATAAATTCCTTCAACTAATCAAAAAGTCAGTTTATAATTTTAAATTATTGTAAATTTTAATGTTTTATAATAAAAATATATTTATTTATATGTACCTGAAACTATACATTGTATCAAAATCATTTGGGACTAGACATGGAGAACAATGTCTCTTCGACAAGCACCTCTGTCTAGTTTTCAAATACAACCTCTATCCATCCCATTTTTCGTAACAGCTTCTCATATCTGTCTCTGCATCCCTTGACGGATGATCGTATGGAGCTAATCGATGGTTTTAGAATTATTGGTGAACACAGTCTTTAAGGAACCTCTAGAGAAAAACGTGGACCAAGTGAATGGGGTGACCAAGTTAAGTCCGAGACCCTAGAAATGATTCTCTTCCCAACACGATCAGGAATTGGCTCGGCTTCGAGGCGAGAAAAATCTTTCATTTTCTGGATGATTTTTGACAGACCCTTGTGTCTCGCAACATTTATAGGAGATCATTATCATCCGTATACAAGTAGTTGTTGGTTGGTTTTACTAACGTCGCATTTAGAAGCAACACAAGGGCTATTGTCGATGGGCCTTGTTATTTTGAATCTGAGTCTTGTGATGAAGACGGTACCCTTCTTTCCAAATGCCAACGTGAGGAATTGAAACTTCGATACATTTAATGTGCACTAGTTCCTCAAAAAGACTGGCTAATAGAAAATATAGAAAATATCCTTAAATAAAAATGACCCTCATACATATACTCTGTGTTAGAAGATGGGATTCTTTATTTGCATAGTAACTTTGGATAATTTCCATACTTTGTTCAGTTATATATTTTTCAATAATTAAATTCCCCAGCTTTGATGCTGATAACAAACCCAAAACTAAAAACCCAAAATTATTCGTACATTAAATTGTAAAAAGGATTTTAGCTCCCCTGTAATATCACGGAGTAAAGTTCTGGAGAAAATTAATTTAGTTTAGTTTTCATTAACGTTGCACTAGAAGCAACACGAAGGCTATTGGCGACGGACCTCGTCATTTTGAACCACGGTCAAGTGACGAGGACGACACCTGAGCTGGCAACCCCCTCTCCTAACATCTACACTACACCAACGTTAGGACTTTGGGCCCCTACAGATTTAATGTGCATCAGGCCCGGCTACACGGCAGGTCTTTGGCGGTCAAGGATCGAACCCGCGACTGAACGAAAACCACCGGTCACGAATCTGAAACCTTGATCACTAGGCTACCGCGGCCACAATGAGAAAATTAGGATAAGTATATATTAAAAAAAAATTCAATCAAGCTTTTACGTAAAGATGGTTTAAAATGTATAAATATCAATTTTTAAATGTTTATAAATAATACATAATTTATAAACTAAATTACCCAGTTAATTACTCCTAAATTAAGTACCAATGCTTCTTTCTTATATGTAAGATCAAAAGAAATATTAACGTCTACTAAGCTTTGATAAATCATGCATTATTTTACATAAAAAATATTTTATACTTTTTAGTCTATCTTTAAATAAAAGTTTCATAGAAATTTTCCCCCCTACATTTATTTAATTCTTTTTGTCGGAAAGTTCAAGACTTAAAAGCAATAACGTGAACTATACGTGTGTTCATAATTTCAGCTCAATCATATGATAGGGAAAAGGGGGTTAAAACTCTTGTACAATCCTCCCCCCCCTAAGTCCGTCAGTGATTGAACACACCACAGTATTGTACTGTCATCGGAATTATACGTATGTACAAAATTTCGATCGGATGATAGGAAAATGGTTAGAATTCGCGTACAAATGTGGAACAGACATATAAATAGCAAGTTTAATAAAAGCTTATAAAAGCATTTGCTTTTTTTTCATTCCTTCTACGTGTAATATATATTACTCCTGAGCATCCGCAATCAATAGTTCGAACAGATAATCAAAGTGAAATGTCTCCAAAGCTGGGGCTGTCGTCTACGAAACACTGATGCCCCCCGAAGTATTTCGAGTTTTTCGTGAAAATTCAAACACACAATTAAAAATTGTTTCGAAAAAAAAATCAATACTAGATGTAAATTTTTTATGGGAATGTTTCATCAAGAAAGAGGAGCGTCCATTAAACATTTTAGTTTTATATGCGGTTCCGTATACTAAATACACTTCTAAATGTTCTGAAAAATGACGTCATACACTAGAAAGTGTGGAATTGGAAAACCATACGACACAATGATTGTAAGGGGGAAATTCCATTTCGAATCGTTATGGATATCTATTTAAGACGAATACAAGGCTCTAGTTAGAAAAGAAAAAAAGAATGCGCTAATTTACTAAGTTTTTATTTTCCACATCCGCAAAGATGACGTGTAATATTATTAATATGAACGACATCAATTGACATTGCAATTATGGTTTACATTAAAACAAAGAAAGCACGAGACCTTAGGAAATTTAGAAGCGAAGATAATGAGTGGCTTTGTGATTTATTTACATAATATTAATGAAAAACGCTAAGATAATGTATCGAGTTAAATTAGAAACTTTTTTTTTTTCAAATATTGAAAATTTAGAAGATATTTCCATTAAATCAATATCAGAATCATATTTTTTAATAAAGTAATAACGGGTGTTTACAAAAGAATATCTCAAACCTGAAGAGGTACTGTTACAAATCTAGAGAAGTTCCTATCCTTTTTGAACAAATTAAATTGAAAATAACTCATTTAAAGTTTATACAATTATAAATATTCAATGTGACTAACACCAGAAACACAAACGAAATTCAGTCTGGAATAGAAATCATTCCTATTTTTTTCAGCAATGTTAGATGGTACAGCTTGAATGACTACATTTATTAGCGTTTTCAGTTTGTCAATTTTCGCCGGTATCATTAGAGAAGTTTCAAAGAAAAAAATCGCAAGGAATTAAATCAAATCTTTTCACTGATTAAGTATGGTGCAAGGTCATCAATTTCTCTTCAACCACAATCCGCCATTCGAGCTGTTCGTCATTTAAGTATATTCAAGAACAGATATGACTGAGTGGAAAGCGTTGAGAAAACTAGTGATTTTCAAACCATGCACGATACAGACGGTATACACTTTGGCAGAATATGATAAAGAACAAAGAACTTAATTTAGCAAGCTAGTTCTTAATGATCTAGGAGAATCCTTCTTATTTAAGCTTGTCTTTAGTGTTAGTCATAGGATAATGAGTTTCGTGTCATATCAAAAGATAACTTCTTGAACTTATCTTTTTGTTTTCACGAGTCCACTGTTACTGGCATAACTTACTCGGATATGCAACAGTTGTCTCCACAGGTTACAAGATGAAGCTTGAGTTGGAAGCTCTACGAGGGTGGTTCAAAAAGTACTTGTATTTGAAGGCAAATGGCATCATTAATGTAAATTGTTGTTACCATCGGATGCTGCCATCTGTTAAACTCTGCCGAAACAAATATGACTTCGATTCAAAAGTTTGTTTAGATTTGGTAGACATTGACTGCCAAAATCAAAATTTTATTGCTACCGCGTCGGGTTGTCACCATTGGTGAGACCTGGATACATCGGTAAACACCGGAAACCAAGCAAAAATCAAAACGTAAGGTTGCCATCGGGTAGATCTTTTTCAAAGAAGGCGAGGATGATCTCGTCGGTAGGAAAAGCTACGATGAAACATTTTTAAGGTAAGAAAGACGTTATGATCACGAATACGAGTAATTGAGACAAAGACAGACTGTCTAGTGAATCATGACGCGTTCTAATAACAAACCATTTTCGATGCTACGAGCGCCATCTCTTGGAATTTCTAAGGACTTAATGAACGAACCTCGTAATATCGACTGGATATCGTTATGTTTCTATTGGTGTTCATATTGAGTATTTATAATTTAATAATCTTTGAAGTGTTTTTTTTTTTTTTAAATTTAATTTGCCCATAAAGATAGTAACTTTTTTTTGTTTTGTTTTGTAAGAGCAGCTCTGGAAAATTTGGATATCCTTGTGTAAACACCTTGTATTTTAATTTGGAATTGGTCAATCCCACACTCACATCACTATACTGTTATTTCTCTTCAACAAATTTGACGAAAATGTTCTTTTTTTTTCAGGCCCCCTCCCCTCTCCTGCTTTGGTTGGTTACCACCCCTTCTTTATAAATTATAAATGTTCCGCATAAAAAAAAAATGTCATAATTTAGTGTTGCCAGACCTCAACAAAATTGAGAACCATTGCAATAACGCGTAAGTATTTCTTCAATCGCAATATTGCTTAGACATTAACTTCCAAATATTTCTGTCACATATGTTCCAAGTTTTAACAAAAATAAACTCTACCTATCACCGCTCTTTGG
>BMAW01023364.1:0-34233 GCA_019974015.1 Nephila pilipes | reverse complement strand
CACTTTGAAAATAATACGTTTAATATTGTTTTCTTTAGATATTTCTTTTATAATTAAAAAAAAACATTACATGATTGTTTCATTGTAATTAGACGATTGTTCGAAAAATAAATATGTTTTACAGTACCTGGAATCTTTTGGTGAAACTTGCACATTAATATACGCTGGATTTTTTTTAAAATAATGCTCTTTCAGGAATCGACGTCCTTTTTAAAGACCATAAACTAAACACACATTTAGATTATCACGAGCACGAATAAATATTTGATGCGAAGAAGCATTTGATGATAGAAAAACTAAGGTTCTACTTGTAGGTGGGACACACTCGTCGTCATAGAAAACTAATTGTGGAAATGGATAAGGCACGCATTTCTTTGTAATGGACCCGTTATTGCTATACACTGGCTATTCTTGCTGTAGAGGTGGATCTTTCGTCGCTGGACACTAGCTGTTCTTGCTGTAAAGGCATACTTCGTTATTAGCAACTGGGAAATTTTGTTGATCTCAAGGCGAGCATCTAATTTTCTTTTCTTCTTGTAGTCATCTAACTTTATTTTTGTAGGCATGTCGAGTCGAACTCTCATAAATTTTGCACGTATCTTGGCATCTGGAGTCGAACGCTCATAAATTGTGCATACATCCCGGCATGTCAAGTCGAACGCTTAAAAAGTTTGCACAGATCCCGACATCTCAAGTTGCATGCTAATAAATTTTGAAGACATCCCGGGCCGATCACCCATAAATTTTGTAGACGGTGGGGGGATGAGATTGTGTGTGTGTGTGTGTGTGTTCATCCCGAATCTACAATAGTTTGCTCTTACGCAAAGGGCTGGTTATCTAGGGGGGTAAACCAGACTCTAGTATGATTTCGTAGGAATTCAATGATGAGACCCAACTTGTTTCACTTCGTTTAATATTTGGAGAGATGAGGATATTTACACATTGAACTATATACAGGTTATCTCTATTAGGAGTAAACAGTTCTTCGAAGACGGATAGATGGTTATCTAATTAATCTTATCCTGTATCGGCGATGGTCACTGGAACGCGCTCGGGCGTTTGAAGTTTACTTCCGACGCGGGTAATGCGAAGGAGAAGAGAAACGGAAAAGTGGGGGAAAGAGAGCAAGAACGAGGTATCACTCAGTTTTTGTTCTGGAATAGGTGGCTCTGCATGAGCTTATCACATGACTCTGATTATTCTGACCCCGTTAGTTCTTTCAAGGAATTAATGCGAAATGAAGAATATTCTTCAATGATGCAATTCAGAATAGTTTTATCTAAAATTTTAGGTGATACAACTAATATATTCAACGTTGTTAAAATGTTTTACTTCTCCTTTGTTTTTGCTTGCTCAATTTGATAAGTAAATACATTTTATCATCAATTATATTATATAAGGATCAATTTCTGGCTCACGATGTTAAGAAGGGGAACGCAGACATTTTAAATAATGATTTATCTCAAATTAATCCAAAGTTAACTACCTATAACAGAATAAAATAATTTTAAATTCAATTCTGTAAACTTGGCATCATGTTAGAAAGTAATGTATTAAAAACATTAAATTTTGATCTATATATTATAACTTTTATTCATTATCTTCTATACAGGTGATTAGAATATACAATGCTACTTCTTATGTTTGTTTTGATAAAGAAGGATTTTTGGTTCGCTATGTCGACTTTGGTAATGTAGATGCGATAGGTAAGTTAATATGAATACATAATAAAGTGAAAAAAAGAAAGTTGCTTTGATAGAAAATACTAAACTAAGCAAATATTCTTGCAAGTATAGTCTCCCAAAGTTGACAATTTGAGTAGGTATTAAATATTTCATGCTGTGCGATTTCTCATATTAAACTAATTCTTTAACACGAGAGTCGCCTTGTATCATATCATGTTCAATATAAATACATATATATATATATATATATATATATATATATATATATATATATATATAATATTTATTCATCACTAATTCTCCCTTAAATTTTCATCTGTTCAATGATCTCTAGACTTTAAAATACAGGGTGTGATTTTGCTTTATAGCAATGTATTGTTATTTTATTAAAATATTTTTTCCTTTTATTGTTAGATCTAGAATTATGTTTCAAATTCTATTCAACTTAAATATGTACACTGTTAACTCTTCCATTTGATATGTGTATCATTAATCGATATTGTAAGTATATTTAAATGCAAGAAACTGATGAACCAGTTTAATACATGAAAGATACACAATAACGAAGTATTTAAGAAATGTGTTCGGGCTTCGACCACAAAACCTTTCAGAGAAATATGATGTATGCAATTTGCATCTTACTCTATATAGATTCCACAAATCTAAATTGTTAATCTAAATTTATTAAATGATTGTATACTCTGTTCATAATGAGTTGTATAACATTCTAAATGTATTGTAACATATTTAGATGAAAGATTCTGTAACCATAATGCGGCAACTCAACCCTATTTAAGATGCATTATTCTGTTTGGAACATGACCTAACCGTCAGTTGAAGTGCAGTGAAAGACCTCGATGAGAGCATTATCAATTTTGTGTGTTTAGTCAGAGAGCATACGTTTAAACATTTGACTAAATACAACATTTGTAGACAAACCGGAAAAAGTAAATTGCAGTTAAATAAACTTCTTACTTTAACAGATCTCTCTCTAGTCAGTACAATTCTCTTTTCTTGGATAAGATTCATGTATTTACGACATCTGCATTTAACATCGAAAACGTTCTACTCCGCTTGCCATTGTGTCAAAGAGGGAAGTGGTGACAGTGCAAATTACACTCTATAACAAAAAAAATACGACGTACTAAAAAGGAGTTGCCGATTGTAATGAAATTTCGTATGCAAAGACATTTAAATCAAACATGCAAATGATTAAAATTTGGTGTCCAATAAATTAATAGCCGGAGGAACTCCGCACTCAGCAGGAGAATGAAAGAAGAAACTGTTCTCATTATGATGGTCAAATTTTCTGTTGGATTGCAATTTAAGATACCTTTCAACGAATGAAAAATGCCTCGACGCAGCATTTGTGCTCATTACTAGGAACTGTCAGTGTTTGAAAGAGGTCGTATCATTGGATTGAAAAAAGGCAGGTTGGGCAAATCGAAGAATTGCTCTTCATATGGGTCGAAGCGATTAGAAGATGCTGGCAATAATGGGTGGATAATGGCAGATTTCAGCATCTTGATGGTGTCGGTCAACCTAGAGCCACAGCAGATTGGGAGGACAGAATGATTGTCAGATCAGCTGTACCAGTACCTGATTCATCGTTATCAACTCTCAAAAGTGCGATCCGATCAAAAGTGTCCGTCAAGACCATTCACAGACGGCTGATAGTGTGAAATCTATGCTTGAACCGACCACTATGTCATCTGCAACACACGCTTTCGCACTGTCGAATCAAATTAAAGTAGTGCTTGGCTCGATCAGATTGGAATGAAGCTGACTTGGGACATATAGTGTTTAGGACTAATCCCTCTTCCAACCGCGTCTTAAAGATCATCGAAGACGTATCTGGAGACGCTCAGGGCAGCGTGCAGATACTTCTTTCATTATTGCAAGCCACTGAGGCCCCAAAGAAGGAGTTATGGTCTAGGGTACCATTTTCCTTGATAGCCGGACTCATTTGATCATTATTAGAGTCTACCGTTGGTCGTCATTAGAGGCTATCGTTCCCTTTGTACTACCCTGGCCTTATTTTTTAGCAAGGTAAGGCCAGACCACATACGGCAAGTGTTGCTACGAACTATCTTACAGCTTGTCAAATACTTCCTTGGCCAGCCAGATTTCTCTCCAATCGTGCAACTGTGGGATATAATGGGAAGACGACTGTATCTACTAGAGAATGTTGATGACCGGTCCAACAATTGAAGAAAAAATTGCCAGAAATAGTGCAGGAGACCATCAGGAAGCTTTATCACTCTCGAATTTTCTGAAATTTTAATCATTTTTTATTCTGTACATAATATTCCTGTCTGCCAATTTTTGTCTCCATTAGACAACTCCTTCTTAGTGTATCGTGTTTTTTTGTAGAGTTCCTAAATGTTCAGTAATGAGTCGCGCTTTGTTTTTGGGTCAGATGAATATCATATCTGAATGAGAAAGACCTCTTCAAAGTAATCCAATCCTGTCCTCGTGGAATGACAAATCTACTGAACAGCACATAATATGATATGGTTATGCATAAACTCTCTAATATTTCTTCATGGCACAATGACATATCAGCGGTATACAGATAATAATATATTAGCTTATGTACTCTCATTCTTTGTCAGGACTAATTATTTCAATATGAAAAAGACCAGCCACGCAAGGAATGGATTGTCTCACTTTGTCTATATCATGTGCAATCACCAATATAGTCATATCGCAACTTCGATTTGTCCTCAATAAATTGTATGTATCCGAGAAGGATTTACCGTGTAGATACTTATGGATCCATAAACATGCATAAAATTCTATAAACATCCATCCATCTTTGGTATTATGGGGGATAGGGCTTTTAGTAGCAGAAACTCCCAGCTGTTCGTTTCATTCGGTCGGTTTTTATTTGTAGCGATAGTTATGACGAAAAGAAAGTATATATCTGATACTGAGATTTGCGAATTAAGGAATGAATCTGAAAGTAATGTTAGCGAAAATAATCCAAATCTGTACATAGCCATTTAATGAAATAAAAGACGAAGAAGATGTGCCCTTTGCTCAAAATCTTGCGTGAAGAGTCAAAAGTAGTCAAAACATGTGTAGGGCATGTGACGTTGGGCTATGTGTTGAAGAATTTTTTCTTATAAAAATATCAAACAGCAAAATAAGATTCATTTTTTATATCTTAATATTCCATGTAATGATACATCATTTGACCATGAAATTTATGTAACAAATGTAAGTATATTTTTTAAATGATATGATTTTTTATGTAATTTTATGTATAAAACATAAAATTTTCGATTAAAACTTTCTTTCTTTCGTATATATTAAGTTTAATGTATTTTAAATAATATAATTAAAAACCAAAATATTCTAATGAATAGCGTGTATAACGTACATAAACGGACATTCTTATTTCAAAAGGAGTGAATGGTATAATTTCTAAGTCAACACACCCATAACTCTGGGGGGCCTCGACCTTCTAAAACCGGATACCTTCATTAAACTTCAAACCAGGTACTGTGTTTCTCTTTGCTAAAAATTTCCTTCAAAATGACTATCTTCAATAATTTAAAGAAAATTGATTTTAAATGTATTGCTGAAGTACTCGGAGGGACTGTGCCAGACAACGCAAAAACTTATGACATATCGAAATTAATAGAGGGTAATGATTTATTTAAAACAGATCAAAGATTTTTCCTCTGAGTCGTCAGATCGATCGTGGAGGTTTGTACGACCACAAAGATAAATCATCAATCTGAGTTAGAGATTGAAAATATCAAACTAGCCCAACTCAAGAATTAGATTCAGCTCCAAAGTCTGTCGAAAATTTAATAGAAATTATTAAAACCCTAACAATATCTATTCCTGAGAAACCCGAGGCATTGGAGTTGTTTTTTACTTCCGTATGAAAGCATTGTCTACGAAATACCAAATACCAAATGGCCTACAGGTTGAGATACTAATCAATCAGCTAGGAGTTAAAGCCATTACTGTTTTAACGTTTGGAACTGACGAGCAATTGTCGGATTATGAAAAGCTAAAAGAATTATTTTTAGCTAAATTTCAACCGACACAAGAGAATGTTTCGTAACTTTAAAAATGCTCAACGCTTACCTAAATGAGTTGCATATTCAATTCGCATCGTGATTAACTACAATATTCGAATACTTTTGTCGAGTAAGGGAAATAAAAAAGGATTTTAAAAGGTAGTGTGATTTAATAGTTGCAGATAAATTATATGAAACCTAGTGTTCATGTAACTCTTATGTTTATAATGATTTTTCTTATTCGTATTCAAATTGTTTTAATTATTACCGCCTGTAGATGCCGTTGTATGTACCTTTTTTGTAAGAATAACGAGATAGTAACTAAGTTTGAGTTAGTTGCTATGGGCTTCAACTTCCCTTAAGTGTTCCTTTTAACTTGTGAAATTAGGCACAGCTCGCTCGTTGTTAGCGGCAAATAATTATTATATTTTATATGTGTTAATTTCGTAAATGTTATATGTGTTCTTCGTCTAGTTATATTTATGTGTGTGGATACAAATAAATAATAAAATGTCAACTAAGGACTATTTCTTGGACTACGCACAATAATCAATACGAACTATTTACACCTTGGATTTCAAATGAAAGAATATATAGGGGTTAGATAATGTAACACATGGCTTTCGCCATCTGAATTACGTATTGCAAGCGATTTATTTTTTTCATTTAGTGGTAAATCATGACCTGAAATCCATAATCAAAAAATACACATTGAAACTAACGAAGGACTAAAAACAGGCGATGAAGAATGACTTATTCCGACAGAAACACAAATCAAAATATGAAGCCGCGGAAAATTTGTTTTGTCTGTGTAGTGAAAGGAGATTCTTTTATTTCGCGAGTAAGTGTCTAAAGCGCTTTGAAAAGAGTGAAAAGGAGATTAGTAATCATTTTGTAACAACCGATATCATTTCTACGCCAAAAAATTATCCCTCACAATAAATTGGAATTCATTGATATTCCCGTAGATAAGAAAAATTAAAATTTCTAAAAGATTCAGGAATATAGGTTGGATGGTTGATGGAGTACTTAGGTTTTGTGTCCTTTAATCTCCAGTCGATATACTGTTGAATGAGTTGCTTCGGCCTGTTATTTGCCTATAGAAAAATAATTTACAAACTTTAAAATTACTTTGCCTCTTTAAAAGAAATAAATTTAAGTACCTTAAGATAAAGAATTACTTTAAAACAAATTACTAGAAAAATCAGAGTATAGAAGAATTGCTATTGGTTGAGAATGTTTTTTGTGTCAGGAGAGGAAATTAACTGATCAGTCAATCAGGGAACAGCTTCTCGCACTGGTGAGAAAACAGAGAGGAAAAAAAAATTCCAAACCTTTTAGGCGTACCTAACTCAAAGCTGACCATCCTATTAATCGAGCGCGTTTCCTCATAAAAGAACAATTATTAATGTATATCAGCTAGGAAAATATGAAAATTTGGAATTTGAAATAAAACGTAGTGGTAATAAAAAAGGGAAATTTAAGTATTAAAATGAATGAAATTTTTTTTAACACAATTTTTTGGTCTCTCATTTCAATTATCTAATAAATATTCGTCAATTCTTTGGAGAGCCCTGTTCTCGATGGCTTGAAGAGATGCGAAAATTTTTCTTGGGATTTGAACAATAAAGACTTCAAGGGTAAAAATTTTAATGGAGTTCCGAATGTCTTCGTTTCACATTAGCCAACGAGCATTTAATATCTGACGGAGCATCATGTTTTGTGCTCTTTCCAAATAATTGATATTCGTCTTTGCTGCAAGCCTCCAAAATGGCTTGTGTAGGTAAGGACTGGTCTGAGATTCAGAGTGTAGATATGCATTTTATTTTTGGTACTTATTTTTGAATTCCAAAAGGTTATGGAGAAAACTTTAAGTGCGTTTTCTCGAAATTTCTGTTTAATTAGTGTGATATGTTGTTTGAAAGGGAGAGCTTTATCCAACGTCACACCCAAACATTTGGTGTGCTGAGACCTGGGGATTTTAACGTTTTGAATGAAAATCTCTGCGGTTTTCTTTTTCTTTTTCTTTTTGTGAGAAAAGGAGATGGCTTCTGTTTTATTTGTATTCAAGGCCATTTTTCAGAGAAAAATAATCTTCCAGTCTCGTAAGATGCCTGTAGAGGGTATGAGCTATGAATTGGAGTTTTTCGTGTTGAGCCAATATTGCTGTGACTTCGACGTACATGCAGGGGAAGATGTTACTGGTTCTGGTGATGTCATTGATAAAAATATTAAATAAAATTGGTCCTGTCTGATTGTCTTGAAGTATGAAAGCTGTGATATTTTTTTTTTTTTTTAGAAAAGTGTTACGCACTCAGACAGAGAATAATATATTTTGAAGATAAGAATGTATTAATTCAATGAAGTGAGGGAGTGTTTCAATTTCACTTAATTTATATATTAAGCCTTCATGCCAAACTCTAACAAAGGCTTTCTGGATCTGAAGAAAAACCCACACCAGTAAATTTCTCCCTATTAAATCCTGATTTCACGTGTCCGACTACACGAAGAAGCTGATGGGTAGTAGAGAGTTCTTCTCTAAAACCATTCTGTTGGGGTATCAGATTGTCGTTACTTTTTAAGTGGTCATTTAATTTGTTTAAAATTATTCTTTCTGCTAACTTGCTGAGTTTTGTTAATAAGGAAATAGAATGATAGGTGTCAGGGAGGGTAGAATCTTTAACTTCTTTAATAATGGGAACGACTGCTGCGATTATCATTGATTGAGGAAAATGTCCAATTTTCAGAATAATACTAATAATAGTGGTGAATATAAAAATAACTTTATCGGGAAAATGTTTTCCCATTTTGTTATAGTAATGACTTTCCTACCTGGAGTTTTTTTTTTTTTTATTTGGATCTGTTGAATATATTCTATATATGTGAATGGTTTTTGAAATGTGATCTCGGAATAGTTTCCAGTTAGTAATAACTTAGCGATCAAGAAAAGCAATCCGCAATCCCGATGGACGTTTTGAAATTCAATAAAATTGGGCTATGATCAGTATTTATTTTCTCGAGAATGTTGATTTTGTTCGGTCCATGGATAGAGCGAATGAGAGCGAAGTCAATGATGGAGGCTAAGTCATGGCCGAATCGTGTCGGTGTGGGCAGGGCTAATATTCCAAAGTTTTCTTGGTCGGCAAAGCCTTTTAGCCTAATGCCTCTATTACTATTATACTCACCGCTCAAGCTTATGTGGTAGGCATTACAATCTCCGCACAATATGGAAACGTTGCCTAATTGACTAATCAAATTCAGGTCTTGTATGGCAGAATTAACATTAGTTGAAGGTGGGATGTAAATGGATGCGATCAAAATTGGGTCAATAGTGGCCTCCGGATGAGATTGGATGATCTCTATCATTACGATAGGTCAAGAAATTTGGTATTTTAAAATTATGTGCTGATCTTAGGTGTATCTCTTGTATAAGAAAGTTGTCGGATGAATGCTTATCAACAAAGTCTTGTGTCTCGAGAGTATGAGAGCGCACTCCAATCCCGTTCCAGGAAGAAAGTCCGAGTTCGAAGCAGGGGTAAGACATAATTAATCTGAATAAAATCCAGCAGAAAAGATGTCTGCCTTTTCTAATCTTTCTTGAGTTTGCAACATCCTAAATGTAGTTTGAATTAGATATGAAAATTGAATGAAATTTTTTCCCAGTTCTCTTATAGCTGTAAAAAATGTCGTGAGGTTTTGGTGTGTTATTAATATTTTCTTCCGGTGGATGGTTTCTTTGCTTGTGAGTCTGTTCGTGCTCAAATTTTAGAAGTGTTTCAGTTTCTACGAATCTCCTGTTGAATGACTCCATCTGGTATTTATTTTTCGCAGCATCAGCGAAAGAAAGGTTTTATCCAACAGTTTTGTATGAAATGGGTGGTTTTTTTTAATTGTTCTGTTTTTAGAGACAGATTGGACATTTTTGGGGTTAGGTTTGTGGTGTTGTGGGCAGCCATCCCAGATAGTGACATGTAAACCTGTACAGTTTATGCAGACTGGATTGTCCATTTTGGTTTTAATTTAACAATCACCAGTCTTAAAATTATCTCAGTATTTGAGGCATCTTGCCTTCATGGAGCAAAGTTACAATTGTAACATTGTGTCGCTCCCTGGCGACGTTTGAATGTATCACAGAAGAGAGACATGTACATATAAGTCGTTACACTGAAGATATCTAGAGCTCTCCCTCGGCCTTTCTCACTTCCACAAGAAACATGGGTAGTGGAAATTTTATTTTTCGTTGTGTTAGTTGAACAATCTTCTCGACTTTGAGTCCTTTCTCCTCAAGATCTTGCTTGATATCTTCGAGGTCGGTGTACACACGCATTCCCTTCAAGGCTGTTTTAACCGGACGAGATTCAATCGGTTGGATGACGTAGAATTCTAATTTTTCTGTTTTAAGGTAGGTTGTTATCTATCTGTGTTCATCTTCATTGTTAAGCTGAATTTTGATATATTCACCAGTCAATTTGCATGTGACTTCAGGGTGACATCTTTGGAGCTGTTGTAAGAGCAGGCCTCATCATGAATGGCTAGAATTTTGACTGGTTTGGTGCCGGGAGATCCGCATCATTTGTATTAGGATTTTGGGTATTTAGTTTCTAGAATAAGTTTTTAATTTGAATTATGTTAGGAGAGTTTACTGTTTTAATCTTTTTGAAAGTTTTAGATGGGAAACAAATCCTTCGTTATCAACGTTTTTTGCAATTTCATTTTCTTTTAAATTTAAAGAAGCGGTTCGGATTACCGATTCCAAAAGTTTTCTCCTAACACTTTTCAACTTTTGGTTTAAATAATGAAGACAAGATTTAAAAGGGAAGTCAACTCACCTTTTAATGTTTTCTGGCTTGTCCCCAGTTCTAGAACTTCAGCAACATTTCAGGAACGGCATCGCTGTTTCGATCTTCTTCTTCGATGGCAATTATGGATTTCAGGTAGAGAACCTTTTGGTCGTTGCAGTCGATTTGTTTTGCAATAAACTAATGGTCGGGAAAAATTCGATGGCTTTCACATTGACTAAAGCATCTTCATTTTGGTTGGATGGGACACTCAAGTCGGTTTCCATATTTCACACGTAGCGCTCGCCAGAGGCGGATACTCGAAAGAGCTGCTATCCTTGCGACCACTGATAGTGACGTCCAAGTAGCGAATGTGAAGATTCCTGAAATGAGTTAATAATCCTAAATAAAAAAAAATACTCCCAAAAACAAAAACGGGTAATACACAAGTAAAAAGTTGTTTTGAAAACGAAACCTTTGCTTATACTGCAACATTTTCTTCTTCTTTGAATGAAGATTTTAAACCAGTTGAAATTGAAACTGTAATTTGCTATCAGGTAGAAATGGATAGAATTTTTCCACCAGACTGTCTCAATCTTCTTGGGTTAAATAATTCGGCAAATGTCCAAAATGAGCAAATTAATTCTTTTTCTAAGGGAATTGAAAATAAACTTCATTTTTGTTCAGCGGTATTTGGTAATGAATTGCTTGATTTGACACATACTGTTAGCAGTTGTTTTCGAGACCAGGTTAAGCACCTAGTAAAGGTATATAGGCCTGCTAAAGAACCTAAAAACGTAAATTTACGTTTAAGTATTGTCTTAAAAGATGAAATTCCTATATCTCAAAATCAGGTCGAATGTCATTCGCAGAACAAAAAATTATGGATAAACAGTTAGATGAGTGGCTATAAAATTGAATAATTCGTGTTCTGTTTACGCTGATCCAACACTTTTACCCAAAAAAAGAGAAAGGACTCATCGATTATGCGTAGATTTTAGGAACATAAACAGAAAAGTAGTGAAATATTATTTCACATGTCATATGGGCTTGTATGATTTTTTAAAAGCTTCATTTGGTTTATCTACTAGTCCTAATATTTTCTAAAGATTTATATATAACGTATTTAGAGATTTAGTAAAAGATAATATTGTTATAATATATATGGATGGTTTTATTATTCCTTCTAGTAATGACAAACAGGGTTTAGAAAAACTCAAACAAGTTTCAAAAGTTGTCTCAGAATATGGTTTGGAAATTTATTTTATAAAATGCCAATTCTTAAAAAGAAAAGTTGAAAGTTTGGGATATGTAATTGAAGAGGGTGCGATTCGCCCTTATCCATCTAAAATTAGTGCAGTCTAAATTTCCCCTAAACCTAAGAAGATTAAGCAAATGCAAAGCTTTCAAGGTCTCACAGGTTATTTCAGAAAGTTTGTACCATGTTATTCAAAAATAGCAAAACCACTGAGTGGCGTGCTTCGAAATGGTGCAGAATTCGAATTTCGGCCAATGCAGAAACAGGCATTTGAACAGGCATAGAACTCTCATCCCAGTACTTGCAAAATTCTCATTCAACGATCCTGCGAAGAGGCGCAAGTTTGTGTTAAAGTACACAAAGTACAAATAATCATCAACAGAACCATCAGCAGATCCGCTAAATTCCCTAACCTTTGAGTTGATGACAGGCATCAAGATTGGATACAAGACTGAAATGAAAATTAAAGAAATACTTGATGTCGAACACATAAACTTGATCTTTCAAAAGAAAGAGACTCTTCCAGAAGATGCAAATGGAAACATTTTTAAAGTAGAAGCTGAGTTTAGACGCCAATATAATAAACATCGCCGAACTGCTCCCGACAAAGAAATAAATGACTTAGTAGCAATTAAAAGAACTCAACTTGGTGGAAATCTCAAGTTCAAACTCGAATTCCTAGGACCATACAGAGTGGTTAAGAAGAGGCCTCATAACCGCTGTGAAATAGAAAAAGTGGGATGGCACGAATATCTTGCAACAACTTCCACTGCAGCTGAGATCATGAAGATCTGGTCAGATTCAGTCACTACCTGAATTGAGGAGACCTACTAACATTATTTAGCATAATAATGTTCTGTAATGTATTTTGTTCAGATTTTTTAATTTTTTTTTCTTTTCTTTCCTGTATTTTAGTGTTCTGAGGTCGATTCACATGTCGATTGCCAAGCGCTGTGTTGAATCAGGCGACTTCAACTAATCTTCAGCTCCCGCGAAGGGGATGCTTGGTAAACGTCCATGCTGACCACGAGAAAACGATCAGGATCAAGGATTTTCTTACGCATTGCGAAAAACGGCAGTGACTCTCCAACATTGGAAATTCTTTTTATGCTCTACAATCATCGGAAGATAAATCATCCAAACTAAATCTATATCATAATCTGTGTATATAACGTAAATAAAAGGGCATTGTTACTTCAAAAGAGAAGAATGGTATAATTTCTAAACCAACACACCCATATATATAAGCTTATAGATAATTCCCAGAAATGTATACCCTGCATGAAGTTCGGCAACTAAACGGCTTAAAGTTTTCGTCTACATACAGCTATGCCCCATAATACCAGTATAAGAGTTGTCTTTAAATGAGATTCCATAAAAAAATATTTAAATGACATCCTAGACAACATCTATGTTGTTATTCGGTATGCCGCGCAATAATAAATACTGTATCCATACTTCTCCGGATATCACCATACATATCAACTTTAGAAATCAAGACATTGTAAGAAACTGTTGCCCTCACTGAAGACTATTCGTCTCTATTCAACTTAGGTTCCAGCTTATTGACGTTATACAGGCATGACTTCATGGTATATTGGTGTCACAACAAGCGACAGAATGGTCAGCACCGGTTTAGATAATTTTTTCTTAGACGACGGTTGCCAATGATTCTGTTGATAATTTGTGTATGAGTAATACATCGGATTATGAGCGATAAATCTGGTATTGCAGCAATCAATATGAAATTATTTTTTCTGAGCACTTGTGTGCCTAGTTTGATTATTTCAGTTCTGGTGCAAAAATCTGCTGTTGTTCACCCAGTTGCATCCGCATTACTTCTTTGATGCTTAGATACTACCATAATGTCCGATATCTTTCTAATTTGCTATTCAAGCCTCATGTAATACGATGGTTTGACCTGTTTCAAACTCTGACACATATTTGAAATGAACATGAATCCATCGTTGAAGCTTTGTTACAATGGACATAAATTTCCTTCATTAAATTCGAAAAAACAATGAAATCGAAAGTATTTCTTATATGCATCTGCTGACTTCTCAGTTTTGATGCAATTGAGCTCCAACTATTCATTCATTAGAAGCTTCGTAGTGTTATCTCCCGTGCTTATAACTCAAATGTAGAGGGAGTTATTTGTAAAGGGGGGAATGTAAGATGTCACACAATCCCCTCATATCAGATGAATCCGAGTCTCCAAGTGGAGCGTACAAATGTAGGTAATCACATGTGGTGTGGGGTGATTGAGTATTAACAGTAATCTGCACTGATCACCAAGATAACTCTAAAGAAACAGTAATTGAATGAATAAATGAAGTTGTTATTGTTATTAAAAGTGTGTATGATTTCTTATGAAGTTGTGGCCATGGTAGCCTAGTGGTGATGGTCGCGGACTTCTGGCTGGTCGTTTTCGTCGAGTCCCGGGTTCGTGCCTTGATGATTCTAAAGTACCCGCCGTGTAGCCTGAGCTGATATTTCTACCAAGATAATGCACCATCTCATTTCACATTATCTGTTAAGTGGATTCTAGCCAATTACATCACCCAGTGTTACATCTTCTGGCTTATTTGCTGAGTCCTGAGCCGTGAGACTTCTATCTGTTTCCTAGATAAAAAAAAAATGTATTAAAATTGTTTGATTTGAGTCTATTGAAGTTGTAAAAGACAAACGTAACGCATCCTGCAGGAACTGATAGAAGGACTTCCACCACTGAATCGAACAATAGAAGATTCGCATGGAGCTTTTTAGGGATAGAAGAGTTGTGTATAATGAAGATGATAAGTAAATATGTGTGACATCAAAATAATATATTTTACAACGTCAATCACGTTATTTAATAGTCACACCTCGTAATACGAATGTTGGATAACATCAAATTATGATGGATAACATCAAATTAATGTAACATAAAGCGTGTTAATTAAGTCATCTGTTTCTAAGGGAATCATGCGTGAAAATAATAATCTTTTCTGATATTCAATACTCATACATTTTATATTTGTATTCTACGGCAAAAGTTCTTTTCGGATGCAAGAAATGAGGTATTAAGAAGGGAAGTTTATATATATATTTATTTATGTAATAAGTGCGTGTAATTTTTAATATAAATTAAAAATCTATTAGATTTTCATCTACTTTGTTTTCTTTAACTCTAGTTTTTGCATTGCTTTCTTTTCTCTTCTAATGTTTGTCTTTTAATGAATATGAATTTGCTTTTGCATGAAGAAAGAATCCTTGATATTTTAAATGACTTTAACGTAAATCTTTTAAAAATGTTAAGAAGTATTTTTGTGTTCACTTTTTTTTGGACATTGATCAAAACTCTTTAGTGCTGTTTGTTTTATTTTACACATTTCAAATATTGCCTTACACATTTCATATATACCTTTTAATAACATAAATATTACCTTGTTAAATCGTAACAAACCAATATATGTTTTATACATGAGAACTTTTATCTATATTTGGTTTCATTCATGAAATTTAACGCAGTTTAATTTAATTGTAACGTTTGTAATTTATAGGTACATGGAACTCATCCAAGAAAACTGATATATTCAAATTTATTTTAAAAGAAATGGAACAAGATACACAAATGATGATCCAACAGAGTAAAAAAGTATTTACTTTATTTTGATCTTTACAAAATTTCTGATTTTGATAGATTTCTATTTTCATATACTTCGTTTCATAAAACTTATGTAGTAAAAACTTCTCAAAATTAAATTAGTAAAATACTTGCAGAAATATTACTGGTGTATGCACCTTTTAATTTCAAATCAAACTTAGAAAATTAAAAGATGATCTTTATTTAAGTAAACGTCAAAAAATCATGAGACTTTTGCAATGATCCTTGTAAAAAGCTATATTACTGTTTCGGAAAACTTATGACGTATTTCCTTCAACGTCTAACTCTATAACCATCTTAAATTCTATTTAAATAGTCAATAAGCTATAATTTCTAATGTAAGATACAGAAATACAGTCCACTCAGTTAGTCCCAGATTACATTCTCCATTTGGCATTGTGCGGAAGTTAGGATAGAATTTTCTAGCTTAGGTGTCATCCTCGTCAATAGACCGTGTTTTACACATATGAGGACCGTCACCAATTATTCACGAGCCATGTCTAGTGTGACGTTAATAAAAACAATCAAATCCTAGTTTACGTTCAAATAATAACACCCTAGCTTACCAAATCACTCATTCCAATTCAATCACTTTTCGATTTTTGTAGATCCAACTCATTTTATTCTGATGAGGAGTCACCACCATTGAATTGTAATAATCAACAATTGATTATGATGACTCACTTCGAATATAAAATCGAACAGTTTGTCGTCATTCGCTACATCTCTACTCTCTTCTTTTAATGCTCTACTTCCATTATACATCACTAACTTCATTTAATTAATACGCTTCCTCTAATTCACCTAATCACGTTTCATTTGGTTGACAAGGAACTATAACTGTATTCAATTTAAATTATAAACCTCCCCGAGGTTAGTGAAGAGAAAACCATGAATAGTCCAACGTCACAAACTAAAATATGACAGTATTTGATTAACTGATAAACTTAATTTATATAGTTGCCTAACATCGAAAATGATAGTTGGATGTTTCAGATACTGTTTCTGCATCTCATCTCGCTGATTATGTTACATTACAAAAAGCGTTGATTTTAATTTTTATAAAATTTTGCTTAAAAATTTTTGATCAATGAATGATTAAAATTGGATACCCTAAGTTAAGTTTCAATTTAAATCTTATCAAAAGAGAGTGGTTTTTTATTCTTAAACTTTTTAAAAGATATTTGTTTTCCCATAAATTTGAGTCCCGAAGTTTGAAATTTATTGTATTTATCCTCTGAAGTTCTGAAAAACCTTTGTTTACATTCAAGATTCGAGATTTATTTGTCCTTTCCTCAGGTGGCGATGACTGATTTAATTATTTATCCATTGACCCATGTAATTTTTGGAACAGAAAAATACTGTACAAAAATAGTTTTATCTTTAATCTGAAATTTCACATTTGCTTAAAAAAAATGTGCTATTAATGTATTGAGAACAAACCAATTGATGAGAGCATCCAAGTAAAACTAAAAAAAAGGTAAAAGAAAAAACTGAAACAAATTAAATATGATTATTGATTATAATTGAAAAAAATTAAATGTTCATGTTTTATCAATCAATGCTAAATTAATATTTTATAATGTCATCTGCATTCAATTACAGAAATGTATGTCTTATTACAATTAATTTAAAAATATTTCTTATGGAAAAATTAAATGGAACTGAGCATAATAACTATGTGTCATGTCTTTGGTTGAAAGCGTGGAGAAAACGAAAAATCATAGTCATTAGATGACGACCGTTGTATCACCGCTGACAGCGGCGCTTATGCTCATTAAATTTATTAAAGTTCTATGTTCTCATTGGACAAGGAGTGACCAGCTCAGTTATCGTCGTTTGGCCAATCAAATTACGAGATCCGTCACCATTTTTTTGATATTTTTTAATAATTTTTGTTATTGATATTAATTGAATATTTATTAATGTCACACACATAGAAATATCCTCAGGATACTTCTATGTGCGTGACATTAATAAATATTCAATTTTTTCGGTAGAAGAAATAAAAACCTACTTTTTGCTATTATTCCTAAGTATTAATATTTATAGTTTTCAAATGCATAGAACATGAGAATATTCACGCTTTATTTTTTTAAAAAAATTACATCATTTCTTAATTACATTATGTGTATTCACCTTGAATTTTAATAATATTTTTCTTAAGTGATTAAAAATTTACTGAAAAAAATTGAATCCTAGTTTACAATTTAGGTGTTTAACCTTCAAAAATAATTATTTATTTCAGTATATTTCTCTTAATTGATAATTTTTTTAATTTATGATAACTATTCTGTATTATAAAGTGATCTTATAACAAAATATGATATATTTCCATATTATTGTTATGTAGAATATAAAATTTTAAATATTTTCTAGCTTGGAAAACCTCGAATGCAAAGTGTTTATATTCTGAATTTCAAAAATTTATCATTTCTTACTGCTACTCACAGGAAAAGTATGTATATAATTACTATAAAATTTTAGAAAACTCTTTTGTTATGGTTTAGCTTATATTTCTATTAGATCTTCAAAAGAATTTCTTAAAGTAGGATTCCACAATCAAACAAGTTAAAATGCGTTCCATATTTCGATGTAGTATTTTATTTTTTAGACCTTATATTTATTATTTAATAAAATAGTTTATTCAACTTTTCATTCCGCATTAGAATGACCAATCTGGTAGTGAATTTCCTAATTGAAAAAATAGGATATGGTAAGATCTATATATATATATCTAAAGAACCTATCTTTTCAAAGAAAAATGTAAATCTTAGACGAAAAACATTTTAAAAGGTTTGATAAATATTTATGATCATTTTAAAAGGACAAAAAATGAAATGATTTATAAATATGGATACATAAAATATTCCGGTAGATAGTCAAAACTGTTTATTTTTAAATTTGAGTTTTAACAACCTAATACCACTTCCAAGTTTTTAAAACAGTATTTAAAGGGGTCATGAACTCGAAATCGCAGTCTGCATTATTTTCGTCGAGTCGTGAGTTGGAAAATTATTGCTACTTAATATTCACTGTGTATTGGATTAGATACATGTTAATTATGGTTAAGGTTATAACCCTCCCTTTGCCACGGTGTGGAAGATTCGAGAGTAAGGTGCCAGCTCTGTTGTCGTCTTTGTTATTAGACTGAGGCTCAAAATTACGAGGTCCATCGCCAATATTCTTCGTGTTGCTTCTCAGTGTCATGTGGATAATCAATCACAACCAAATACCACACGTGTATAAGAATTGGATACTAATTTTAGTTTATGCAATTTCACACAATTTTTAATTCATAGTACGGTTTTAAAGCATTTTTATTCGTTTTTGTAAAATTAAGGTTGTACATTTACCCTTTCTAAATAATAATATATTTGAATTCATGTTTTACGAAACAAAGATTTAGAACAAATTTAGGTTTTAACATATTACCACTTTTGCATTCTTATAATTATTATAAATATATTAATTAAAGTAATTTTCACAAAAAAATATTACATATTAATGTAGGTTACATACTGTTATACGACATATACTATTTTCCGTCCTCCCTCCTTCATTTAGAGCAGATCTCAAAACTACAATTTTTATTCTTATAAATTAAATGTCACTTAAAGGAATATTTTAATTTGCTTCAGACACAGTTCGGAGCTATAAATTAATTTAAAAAGGTGAGAAACATAATTACTATTTAAAGTGTTGAATAAGAAACGGTTGCTCGAATACACAAGCAAAAACATAAACTTTTAAAGTATGCCTAATTAATCTTCGAACAAAATGGATTTCATATTTTAATGAATTTTAATATTTTGTGGACACATTTGATACGATATGTACTCTAATTTGAAACATTTCCGATGTGAAATCTTCTGCACTTAAAAGCTTTCATTTATCCTCGGGTTAGAATGGAATTTTTCGAATATTTACCTAACAAATTTAATCATTACACGGGAATTCATCTAATTTTCAAAACCAAGTTTTAGGATGTCATGCTGTGGCCGCGGTAACCTATGGTCGAATACATGGTCGGAGTTAATGTTGTCAATTCGTCGGTTTGAGCCCTTACGAGTATGCTACTACAAACCAACCATGTAGCGGCGTTCATGCCCTAAAAACCTGGTCGTGGTTTCCAAATGGTGTGATGAGGAAGTTTGGAGAGTGAAGTACTAGCTCAGGTATCATATTCGTTACTTTACCTCGGTCAAAAATTATGAAGTTCGTCTCTAACTGTCCACAAGTTGCTTCTAATGTGACGTTAATAAAAAATCACATCATTCATATGTCTGGATGCATGGGGTTTCTCCAATTTTTTAACCATATTTAAGTAACCCATGTAACTAAAATGTCGTGTTTTCAAAGATTACATTAACTTAATTTCTCTATATTATCAGTGGTCTCTTTCATTTTTAGGTATAGAGTTCACGCTATTCTGCATAAAAATATATCAAGATAATTTTCCTGAGAGACTCAAGTGCTGTTTCATTATAAATGGTAATGTATACTGTATATCAAAAGAGAAAAAACTTAATTTCGCTTCCGTAATCACAAAATTCGCTTTTGATTTGATCATATAATGTAATTAAAAAGAAATGGAATGTTCATACCAAAAGCTGTAATTTTTTTTTCTAATTTATGCAATACATGAACCTAAAATAGGATTTCAGCGTGGAAATACATATTCGTATCAATTCAAAAATGTTTTGAAAATAAAAAAAAATATGTTAGATTTATCATTTGTTTCAAGAAGAAAATTTACTTACTTGCAGTCCCAACAAATGTAGATTTTCAAAATTAAAATTGTAAATGTAAATTATGTAATAATTCATTAACAATTATCAAACACTTTAAAAATAAATACTGTTCAAAATATGACAATTATTTACTAAACGATGAAACAAATTGTAATTTTAGTGCTTAATAAAGCGTATTTACAATAAGTATAACTTAGTGAGAATAAAATTATTACTACATTTAAAAATTTGAAAAGTTTTTCCTTGTATTTCATGAATCTCATAATATTTAATTTTATTATATTACCTAAAGTGATATTTAATAACAACTAAACACATCGTAATATAAATCATTCTTGTAGATAAACTACGAGAAAATGAAATTCGATCGCCAAATTTATCCACATTTACTCGTACTTTTGAAATTTAATTTAGAAGCAAATTTTAATTTAATTTCCCTTTCAATTGAAATTTGAATTTCCTTTTTACAGCCTCCCATTGCATATTTCTAGAAAGATTTCAATGTTCTTTCTGGTTTTTTAAATTGTGTTAACATTCTCTGATGTATCCGAGAGTGATTAAGGAGGTTTTCACAATTGCATTTCTTGAAAGGAATGTGTTATTTCCAAAAATGAAATAACTTTTCAGGAATTTCAGTTAAACAGTAATATAGATTCAAAACATCTACAATCAAAAATGAAAAAAATAACCCTCTGACTGATGGGAAAAAGTTGAAAAATTTTTTGTCTGAAAGGAGATCTTTGTGATACGCCAAAAAAAGAAGTAAGATTTTTTAGCATGTGCACAAACTCGGTCGGAGGGGAGTTAGTGATGTGGAGAGTTTATTTTAAGGTTGTCGTTTATAATGGCTAAAATCTACAAGAAAATCAAGGGTTGTTCTATTTGAAAAATTTTCCTCAACAAATATTTCCGTCAAAAAGCCAGCGTCACATGCATCAAAAATGACGATAAGCCATCTAAAAGTTTTTTGCTTATTATATTGAATATTCTACATTTTACACACTTATTTCACAGTAGTGAGAATTCAAAAAATACAGATCTCCATTGCCGGGCATTCTGCGTTAATTTTAACATTTCTGGAACACTCTTGCTCTAAATGGAGGAAGTCTGGGAGACTAGGGACTTAACATTAAGAAAAAGATAGATTTTTAGACTGTTTTACATTTAACCTTTAATTATCTACATCTTCCAAGCAGTTCGTTTTCTATAACCAACTGCTTAGAAGATTTAACGTCAATGTTTTACATCCAAACAATCCTCCTTTTGAGTACAAATCTCGACAGGGACTCTTTACAATACATCTAAGCAGAATTGTACTGACATATAGATGCTTGTCACGCAGTTAAATCTGAACTTGTAGAGAATTTGTATGTAATTGTTAAAAAATTGAAGATTTTTCTTTCTTAAGATGTATTGTTCCTATTCACATTTGTAAAATCTTTTTGAATTATACTAGTACAATCATGAATAGGAAATACTTTTTATTTAACATATGGTTTTAATATCATTACATATTGTAAACAAAATAGTTTATGATTATTGACAAAAATAGTATTCGCATAATGATTTATGAAACAATTTTTGTGGTAAATTAATGATGTAAAAGATAAATTTTTTATGTTGAAAATATTATTCAAGTACTTTTTTTTATGAATTTCAGTGTCCACTTATTTTTATTTGGCATTTTCTATCATGAAAACGGCAATAGCAGCTTCAATACTTGAAAAATTTAAAATCTATGCCTCAGGTATGCTATTAATCATTATAATTACTTTTTTAGTTGAGTTATATCAATCGTACCATTTTACTTTATTTTACAAAAATGGTTTGATTCTAAATTGCTTATAACAAATGTTATTAATTTGATTTTAAACTGAAAACTATCAGCTTAAGAATAGATAAATATTAATTTTGCAATTGTTCCTTCGTGGAACACCAGGCGTAAATAATGAAGGACCTATGTTTCCGACTATTTTTATAAGAAACTTAGCGTAACGATCAAATAATTAATCTTTTATCGATCTGATTTGAATGAGTTATACGCTAAAGTGATTTTTAGCCTTGACGTATACTTTGCTTTCCCACATGCGTTGTTACAGACAGTTATATAACATCTGCGGAGCATTACACACTACTGGTGAAGGATGCGCACATGCGCCAACATCGCACCTTGGCTTACCATGTTCCCATAAAAGAATTTGACCGTCTACGTATCGTAACGAAATGTAATAATTTTTTAAAAAAAAACATAAAGTAATACAAGTATTAATAAAAATTAATAAAATACTAACATAATCATAACATACAACTGTATAACATGTCAACTAAACAAAAAAAAAATATTTAGTTGAGAAGTGGTTAAGATTCGGATGAAACAATGGAATATACAAACATAAAAAGACTAATAATTTAAATTGACACATATTACAGGAAATATAATTACTCTAAAAGTGATAATATTGTAAATATAACCATACATATTTAATTTTCAATATGTAATATAATCAGTATGTTAATGTATACTTTTTAAAAGTACCTTTAATAGTTTCGATATCTGCAAATCTGATCTTCATTAATATATCCAGTATAAATTACTACGACACGTGCCAGTACCCATTTCCAGGAAAGGAAAATGCTTTCCTCTAATTAAAACCCTGTGTCTCCTATTTTAAAATTTTCTTTAACTAACAATTTCCCTACTGTTACAAGCTATTCAAATATGAAAAGCTCCATCTTTTCCAGACCGCTTAAACAGCGTTATCCTTTCATAAAACATCAGAAATATTCAATCATTTCTCTTACTTGATTCACAATGTAAGAAAAATTATCTGACTATAACTGGGTTTGGTTTTCTGATTAAAAGGTGTGCCAATGTCAAAACTTCGAAATCAACCACGTCACCTGAAAATGGTGCAAGATGTCGAAAGCCCACAATTGATTCAATTTCATTTATTAATGATACCTCTTTATAACCAAAATTTGAAATTCATACAACACATTCGAAACCATAGTTCATTGACGTTATATTAGGCTCCCGAAGAAATTCGCAGTTTGAAATTCTAGAGGAAATAAACAAGCATTAAATGGTTTATTTCACGAAAAAGCCAAATAGAGACTCTTTTCGATCTCTTATCAATACCAAAGATTTCACCTCTCTAAGTTTCTACTATATTACTAGTAAACATATTACCCTAAAATATTTATGTTATATTTGCACCTTCTTGATATAAATATTTTCAATGCAGTTAGTAGAGCTTGAAAAGTCTAATAGCAGGTTATCTCTGAGTGAATTATCTTCATTCCATAAGGCAAATAAATATATAAATAAAATCTGTAATCTAAATACCTTTCCTCTGATAATATTTTTTGATGAAAATAATGTTCTCTGATCAATATTCGTTGGGTTAAAGACTTTATCAAAAGTAATCCTTTCTATTTGTAAATTGCCCAATTTTTGAAAGCATATTTCTGGATTATCTTTAAAATATTTTACACAGTTTGCATGTATGCGAGTAATTCACCCTTGAATTGGCCAATATTTAAGTTTAACCTGATAAAGAAAGAGCTGGATTCTAAGATGAAAATATTTTTAATTATAGTGTTTGACAATAATTTCAATAAACTTACGTTTTATGCGATGTAATACTGGATGTTTACCAGATTATGGAAGGTGGGAATTTTGAAGTCATCCAAACACTTATATGATGCCTTTACCATCCAAATATAGGGACAAATTTCCTATTTTTCTCTTATTACAAATCTCATCGCTATTTCTTATAGCTTTCATTTCTTAACAAAATGGCCTTTTTTGCTATTTAAATGCTTACCTGCTTCCGATAACTCTTCTGATGTAAGTGTCTCTTTATTCTTTCTTGCTTGATTTCTACAATTGAACTGAGGTCTGAAAATATAATTTAATATATATTACTTAATGTAATAAGATAATAAAAAAATGTTTGGTTTAAATTGAAAGCCAATATAGCATTTTCTCTTTACTTGTTCGATTTTAATTCAGGTACATACTCTTCTTCATTAAGTTCTGAGCTTTAAAAAAAGTTCCTGTGAGATCTACATATTGAAAGTATAACTATAATCATTCCATCATTTGTCGTTATACAAAAGGGAGTAATAATTTTGTAATCTGGACAAGAGATTTGAGAAATTATCCTTTCTGGGCAATGAAACAAAAAATGGGGATTCGTAAACCTGATGATCTCTTATATACTGTTAGTCACGAATAATTTTTTCCCACTCTTTTTTAAGATCTTTTAATTCAGAATTAAGAAAATTTTGGAATCTGTCTAATAGTACAATTTGCAATAGGTTTCTGGCTAGTGAGCTCTGGCACTTTTGAACTTAAACGAGCTGTAATTATAGCTCAAGTCGAAACAACGAAACCACTTTCTGTGGTCCCACTCTTGTTTTTAAAGTGATGAAAATTAAAAGCTCTTTGTTGTGGTTTTTTTTTTTCGCTTTCTCATATTACTGCTCGTAATTGAGTTTAAAAACAACTCAAAATGTATAGATTTCAATAATGCTTCACTTATCACATCATTAGTAGAATCAAGAACTAATCTCTGAATTCTAAGTTTTTCTAACAGGGTAGTTTTTATTCCAGATCAATCCCTTTTCCAAGATATTTGGGAATAAATTTTCCTTCTAGATGATGTTTTTCCATCATAGTTTCTATATGAGCCGTTTCTTTCTTATAGAGAAGGAGAAAGCAATTCAAAACAATTCAAATACTTTCTCGATAGTTTATAACAAAAAATAAAAACTACTAATTATTATTAGACTCGAATGTCTTCATTTCTGAATGAATTTACGTATGTTTAAACTCTTTGATCTGAAATTCTAATTACATCACAAATTCCAGAGGTAAAATATTTTTCTGATAAATGAATATCAGAAGTAGTCAGTACTTCTAACCCTATATTTATATTTGTTTGATTAAGATTTTTCTTAATTATGTCAGTGATGTTTCTCCTAAAATGAAAGATAACATCAAGTACTTGGAAAGGAATAAAGAGCTTTTTATTTGCGAAACAATTGGAATAAAATACTATGAAAAATATTACCCAAAACTAATAATCTTAATTTAGGTGTGTTCTTCAGTTTAAGATAAGTCAACTGTTTGGCCGCTTGGCACATATCACAAAACAGCAAGAAATGATTCTAGGGGATTTAGTTAGTTGTCTGCATCCTTTTTTATTCCGTAGTTTTGCTCTTATGAGGAAATTTTAGAAAACTAAATTTAACTTATCCATACAATCCTACATCTCCAACCTGAAACGCACATTTGGCCTTCGTTTATGTAATCACGTTTTAGAAAGCTTCTGTTCTGTATGAAGAATTGACTTTGGAAATACGGTATTTGTATGTAATCTCTAGTTTTTTGTTAACTGTATCATTGATTAGAACAAAATACATTTATATGACTGGAGGACATACATCTACTTATTCGTTGCTGTTGAACTTAAAACTATATAACGCTATTTAGATTCTTCTATAGTCAGTTGTAGTGCTAAAGGAAATCCGTAGGTAGCCAAATAGAACTTGGTGTAGTTACAGAGGAACATTTAAAACCTACTTATAACTATAATGAATGCAGTTTTAAAACTTTTTAACTTCAAAACCCGGTGACTTCACAAATCATTCGTGATTTTTCATTTTTTTGCATAACTTCTAAAACAAAGTTTGATGGATTCCGCTTAACTCGATTTATAGATTAGGCAAATTTCCATATCTGTGACGGACTGTGAAAGTCTTACAATAAAGTGAAATAACTACATATGGTAGCCCACTTTTTAACTCTCTCTTCACACAGGCTGTAAGCAGAGAACATTCAAAATGGAAAGGGAAGCCAAAATAAAAGGGTTGAAATGAAAACAAAATATGGCAACATGTAAGAAAAAATTTAGAAACATAATGTTGTTATTTTTATTAAAACAAAGTCAGAAAAATGAAAAAAAAAAAACATTAACATGAAAGGAGTTTATTTAAATTTTTGTTAATATCAAATACTTCTTTCTCTTAAATTAATTCATAGGGAAATTGAAAGGTTCGAGAAATTTGCATTAGCATCAAAATGTCTAAATTTTACTCCAAATTTATTAACAAAATAGTAAAATATTTCGAGCACAATATTTATCATATGATGGGAAGCATATTTTATCTTTATATTATTGTACATTTTAAAATACTTATTGTAAAAATTGTTTCAACACTTGCTACATTATATTATCCCTGAGGGTTGAGATCAATGTTAATTTTAGGCAATAATACAAACGGCCAATTTTAAATGTGTCCATTCACACGAATTTTGATAATTCAGACGTTTAAAGGGAATGTGAGATATTTAATTACAATAATATCGTATTAAGAAAAATGTTGTAAATTTTACTGTAATTTAGTTTTAAATTTACAAGCATTATTCCCGTGAGAAATGATTCAAATGGAATAGAGTTTTTTTGCTGCGTTTAGTGTTGAATATGTAGTTTTGCTATGTGGTAAGAATTGCATAATAGTGATACTTATCAATTAATCATACAATATACAAACATGGACAAATATATTTGATATTTCAGATTGCATTCCACTTATTGATATTATTATTTTGTTATATTTGTATTAGATGGCTGGAAAGAGCCTCTTCTAGAATTAATCGATGCTGATGAACTACCTGCCTTTCTTGGAGGAAACAAAACTGATCCAGATGGTGACCCGCTATGTAAAACGTTCGTAAGTATAAGTCTCTCATGTTTACTATGTAGCTTAACATTAAAATGATAAAGTTTAATATCAAAATATATTTCCACTACAAAAACATAAGAAAGGAATTTCGGTTCTTCTCGTAGCATTCAAAATATATTTCACACTAAATATAATCTTAAAAAAATAATTATAAGCTAGGCAATATAAATTTGTGATTACATTTAATTGTTTGTGATATATGAAATGCAAAAAAGTAGCAATTTAGTAAAATAAAACAGTATCAAACACAGAAATTGGAGTTAATGTTGTTTAAATCATTGTCCCTTGTGTATTAAAAAAAGTCACAGTAAAATTAGAATGTAATATATTCTATTTTTAACAAGAACAGCCTGCATTATATTCTTACAGTTTCTTTAAATTAATGGCAATGATGTATTGGGATTTCTCCACACCTTCAACATTAGAATAATAGAGATAGTGTAGCGATGTAATATGTTTCTGACAGCAAAACTATTTTGAGACGTGTTTATTATTAAAAATTCTATGTTAACTTATAGTAATTTCATAGATTTTTTTATATTTGGGAAGTGGTTTAATTACATTAGAGATTTTGTTCAATATAGTATAACAATCATATAGAATCATGTTTTGCCTAGAAAGATCGAAGCAATGAAAAAGACCGCCATAGAGATTTGAGACATCTGCTATTGATACATCCATTTTCTTTTAATTCGGGTTTCCTTCCTTTATTCTGTTCGCGCATGTGATGTATGCAACGCCATTGTAGGTGAATGTCAATCAGTAACATTGTATCAAGCATTGACCAGTCACGTACGTCAAGCACGAATCAAGAACATGTCTGACAGCTATTTTTTTCAATACATAACTCGAAAGGGCTCGGTATTGATAAATGTTTAGATTTTTTAAGTCAGCTAATTAATATTGCAATGATAATGATAAAAAAATAGAGATATTTAAATCTTAAAAATCCACCTGAAAGTGAAATTGGCCGAAGAACCAAAAGAATAAATGGATGATCAAAACCCATGCAACATTTTGTTGGATCGTTAGATAATCTTTTCGATCCACATAGAATTCATACAAATGGTACTATGTCTTACAGATGTGTTTCACAAAAGGTTTTAAAAGAAAAAAAAAGACTGTTAAATATTGTTGAAAATGACACACCATCTTAATATTTGCTGCTTTCCAATAAATAGTGAAGCATATTCAAAATTTTAAGATTGGAGAGGCAGACCACCAATAAAAATTGGATTCATTGCCTTCGAAGAATTGGATGTTTTTATTGCACTGGATTATGCAAAAGGAGTTATGTACTTTTCTAGACTTGAATGACTTATGGTCAAGACAGTTCTGTCCTTCAAAATTCAGAGAAACAATCGCGCAAACATTTCAAAGAAATTCTACAGTTCATGTAATTCGATGAGGAATAGACTCATTTGACCTGGCTGTAAAGGAATAAGTTTCCTAATTCTGAGTTATGGTCAGTTTTATTAAAAAAACATATCAAACATACTGCATTATGAGTGAAATTATAACAATGAAGAACTGATGACGCCATGTAATACACGTCGCAAATTCATACAGAACGTGACAAATACACGTGATAATAATGTAGTATTAAATTAAATTTTACAGTGGATGTTGAAACAAAGTATTTCTTAATGATTTTATATATCTAGTAAAAGAAGGGGAGAGAGGATTAGAAGTCTATAGCTGGGGGGGGATAAAGTTAAGGAACTGATGGGTCCGTTTCTTTATAAGGGAAGAAATGTCACTGCAGGTATTGAGTTTACACCTTAAATACTTCTATTGTTGGTACAATAAACATAAATCCAAAAAAGGCTGCCATTGATATGTGAAGATAATTCTCTAAAACAATTCTTAATAAAAGTTATAGTGAATGGCCAAGAAACTGTTGTTGTTTACTAATGTAAACAAAAAAAATGCTTTCATCTTGAGCACTAAGCTTTGAAGTGTTAATATAGCTGATAATCAAGAAATTCTCCGAAAAACGGTAAATTCTTATATTTAAACTATTGCGATTTAACAATGCCATATGGACGACTTGAAGTAATCTTTTTTCTTAATTTTTTACAGTATTCTAGATATTGCAACTATAAATTTCTGGATTTCATTTGGAGCATGTACTACTTTGAAAATTTCTCAAAAGTCTTTCTCTTTTTAACTTCATAATAATGAAGATTGTTACTTTGTTTGTCAAAGATACGACATGTATGCCATCATAGCTCTTATAACAGGTCAATTGAAAAATCCCCGGCCTACCATAGTAAAACACATCTTTTTTTGGCAAAATTAGTTTTTTTTTATTCAACATAATTCCCTTCAAGGGTGATACACTGATTATAGCGACCCTCCAACTTTTCGATACCATTTTTGCAATACGAATTGTCCTTTGCTTCCAAATAGGCCTCAGTTTCGCCGATCCCCTCTTCATTTGACGAAAATTTCTTCCCAGTGAGCATTCCTTTGAGATCTGAGAACAGGAAATAGACGCTGGGGGCCAGATCTGGAAAATACAGTGGATGAGGAAGCAATTCGAAGCCCAATTCATGGATTTTTGCCATCCTTTTCACTTTGTGACACGGTGCATTATCTTGGTGAAGCAGCACTTTCTTTTTCTTCAAATGCGGCCGTTTTTTGGCGATTTCGTCCTTCAAACGGTCCAATATCGCTATTTAATAATCGCTGTTGATGGTTCTACCTTTGTCAAGGTAGTCAATGAAAATTATTCCATGCGCATCCCAAAATACAGACGCCATAACCTTGCCAGCCGACTGTTGCGTTTTCCCACGCTTTGGAGCGGGTTCATCGTGTGCAGTCCACTCGGATGACTGTCGATTGGACTTCGGAGTGAAATGATAGAGCCATGTTTTGTCACATATCGACGCAAAAACTCGGGTTTATTACGCTTGATCATCTTCAAAACTGCTCCGAATCATCAACTCGTCGTTGTTTTGGGTCAAAGGTGAGCTCTCGCGGCACCCATTTTGCACAGAGCTTTCTCATATCCAAATATTCGTGAATTATATGATGTACACGTTCAGATGATATCTTTAGAGAGTCTGCTATTTCATTCAATTTCAATTTACGGTCATTCAAAATCATTTTTTTTGATTTTTTTAATGTTTTCATCGGTAACAACCTCTTTTGGGTGTCCACCGTCTTCGGTGCTCATTTCACCACGTCTAAACTTAGCATACCAATCCTTGATGGTTGATTTTTCTGGGGCAGTGTCCGGAAACTCGGCATCAAGCCAAGCTTTTGCTTCAATTGTATTTTTTCCTTCAAAAAGCAATATTTTATCAACACGCGAAATTCCTTTTGATCCATTTTTTTCACAATAACAAAAGTTTCTTCCCTCAAAATGTAATAATTCACAAACTAATGATCCTACAGCTGTCAAATTTATACAAGCATCTTTGGAGGGTTAGGGCTAAGTAAAAAACATATGGATTTAATTATAGTAGCGTCTTCTAAGTGTCAGACCGGAGACTTTTCAAATGACCTGTTAAAAATACGGGTAACAATCATCGTTAATATTTCTGTGGTCAAAACAAAATTGAATAAACGTGTTCTTCATGTGTTGAACCCATTTGTGGGATATGTCACAAGGACAGTGCATTAAACACATTTAAAACTAATCGTAAAGTGATGAAAACAATGAGGACAAAAGCTCAAAAAATTCAAATTTTCCAGTTTCTTCTTTGATGACTCAAGTATTTTATTTTATGGATATATACGTATATTATGCATATTTATACGTATGTAAAACGATTTTAAAAAATATCGTTTCATTAATCTTACAGTATTTGCAAATATTAATTAATTTTGAATTCATCCGTTTTTATAGATTCAGCACGGACAGAAAATTCCGAAAAGCTATTATTTCTGCAACACCGAAAAAAAATTGTCTACGGCTGCTGATGCTGAGAAAATAACAGTAACTAGATTATCGAAAGAAGAAATCAGTTTCGAGGTCACAGAAGCAGACTCATACCTTGAATGGGAATTTGAGACAAAGGATAGAGATATTGGTTTTTTTTTAAATTTCAGAAGAAATGATTTCGAAGAACCTGTTGCACTAGTTCCAAAGCAAAGGATTGACACTTGTTATGAGCCGGAAAAGGGACTATTCAAATGTGATGAAATAGGCATCTGTAAGTATAAATTCCACAATTTAACGAGAGAATGTAAGCATTTTCTTTCATATATTTTTTTTCTTAAAGCAGTTTTCATACTATTTAAATTTGTTTATTTATTTCGTGCATAATACTAACATATTTATTCCTTAAAATCTAAGAAATAAATTTAATATTAATTCAGGATTTCAGTTCAAATTTTGAGAGCTAAATACTTAAGTGCGATAGGTAACTTTATCCCTTGCTTGGACAAAGCAAATTACTCTCAGGTTAAAAAATATGAATAAAATACTTTTTAATTAATTTCAAACAATTTAGTTAAGATTATCTGCTCGTGCATGTTATTTTGTCTATGAGTAAAATTATTACAGGGTGGAGACACAGGGATTCTCCATTAGGCTTACACTATATTGATAAATTACCCGGACAAACCTCGTAAATTTGGATTCTGATAGTTACGTTGACTCCCAGACAAATGTAAAACATATTGGACGTGTCTTAACGTACAACGGGAGGAAAACGTTTGCTGAATTTATTTGAATGTAAAACGTAATTTCTTGCCACCATTGTAGAATGCTTGTTCGTGAAAGTTTCTTGGTCGAAAAAATTTGTAAGAATTCCAATATACTTCTGGCTGCACCATCAACACAATGAGGATTCGTCTTAAACATCTAAATCATAGGTTCTATAATAAAATTTTTGATTAGAAACCGAACTTTGCCACTACCAAGTATAAATTACGATGGTGTAAAAGACGATAATACTGGAGCCTCGAGCTACGGTGTCACGAATCTAGAGGCGACTACGAAGTGACGAATCAAGGTGTGCTAACTGGCAAACCAACTGACAAAATCTGGGTGTAGATATTACCAGATGAACAGTTTAATTGATCGTGTTGTGCCACGTGTTAAATATTGGGTGGGGTGTGTAATACTTTAATGCTGTTTTTCATGGTTCCCCTAAAGCCTAATTGGACATAATTTGAACAATTTCGCGCTGCTTACATTGTGATAACAGCTTGGATCAAGAATGTGTGATCAGGCGTCTGACCAGACTGAAAGTGTTATTCAAAAATGGTTTATTTTCATGGATTTTAAGGTATTCTTCTGGGTTGCTCCATGTCCAGACCTGAATCCCATAAAACACCCGTGGGATTTAATAAGACATCAGTACAATCTAGAATAAAGCACCTTTTTCTCAAATAGGTTATAGAACTTACCACAGTTCTTCTACAAAATGTGCTTCGGCTGAAAATATATCGAAATTAGTGGAAAGTCTTCATAGAATTGCAGCTGTCATTGCATCTAAAGGTGGCCCAACCTCATACTAATTTTGAAAATATCTGGGTGTGAAGCAAAATATACAATTATGCAAACACTTTCGATGATATAGGGTTTTTCCTTTTATTTCGTATACAGTAATTGTTCCTTAGAAAATAAGCTATAAAATATATATATTTGAGAGAGAGATTCGGTGATTGCCATGATTTAAGTTCATTAATTTATTACAAAAGAAAAATTGAAAGATATGCAACGGAAGTATTTAAATTCATATATAAAAGTTACAAAATTTTCGTTTACAGTTACGAAAATACTTCTCATTTGTAATAATTATTACATCATCTTTCAATCAGTTTTTGATTAAAGTAAATAATACAAGTTCTATTTACTTAAAAGTCACTAATTTTCAAAAATTGTTTAATATATATATATATATATATATATATATATGCCTGAAAGAAATAACTTTTGTATACATTTGCATTTAACTAAAATGTAAAGTTTTTTTGAAATGAAATTCTTCTAAAATTAACAAAATGAAAATATTGAGTAATAATTTACTACTAAAATACTTTCTTAAATGTGAAATAGCGTATGCAAATTAATTTTTTAATCAACGCTTAGAAAGGAAAGAGAAAGTTATTTTTAAAAAAGAAAAAGAAAAAGAAAGTAGGAAAATAATGATTTTTTTTAAAATAGCAATTCCTTTTTTGAATATTTTTAACAAACCACAGTTTTCTGAACTATACAAATTCAGTTATATTTCATAACAAAACAATTTACCCTTGTGTATATTTTCTCAATATGAATTCTTCTAGTATATATATATATATATATATATATATATAATTTATTTCCTTCCTTTAATATACATTATTTTTTTGAAATTGAATCAATTTTTCAGATACTCTTGTTTTTGACAATTCTTATAGCTGGATATATCCGAAAGAGATATACTACAGAGCGAGATTAAGAAGTCTAGTCGGTAACAAAATTAGCGATGTGAATCGAAATTATTTTGAAACATCATAAAACATTTTATGATGGTTGAAAATAATAATTTTTTTTTATTATTATTTCAGCTTTATAATTGTTTCAACTTTATATTAATAATTTATGAAGAGATTTATTTGGCGTTTTGTATGTTAATGTAGCCAGTTTAAGAAAATGTTTGTTTTTACATAAAATAATAAATAATATATGAATTAAAAATTTATTGTTATTTTCATTTTTTTTTTTGTAAAACACCTATGAATTTAAATATGTATTTATAGAATTATATCTTGTTGCAAAACAATACTATAAATTTTCTAAAAGAAAATCAAAAAATAATTCATGAATTTTAAGTGTGAATCTGTTAAATATTTTTTCAATATCTTACACTGCATTTTACTTTGAGTTGGTTTGAGTATTTCAAATTTCATTTTACGTTCATAGCAATCTCTATGGATTCACAGCCATTTATCTAATCAATTTTTTTTTTTACAAATTCTAAATTTTGTTCGGATAGTGTTCTTCCAAAATTGTTGTTTGGGTTTAGAGATTATAAAGAAATAAATATTTTAAATTAATAAAATATTTTTTCGTCTCCATTATTATGCATAAATGATAGCAAATAGAAAATAATTCATTGATTTTTTTTTAAAACTCTACTCTTGTTTTATCCTGACAATAACTTTGAAACACATGTTTAAAATGATGACTATTTTTAAAAAATTGAATTCAGATCAATTTTGATAAACTACTCTTTTCAGTACTTTTATTTCCGTATTTTTAGTCCCATACTAAAATATAGCTGAAAATTCATAACAGATATATATATTCGTAATATATTGGAAAATTCATAAGAGATATAGATATTCGTAATATATTGGAAAATTCATAACATATATAGATA
>BMAW01023362.1:0-19280 GCA_019974015.1 Nephila pilipes | reverse complement strand
TTCAAGTTAGAGATTTTCCATACATGTAATTACTTCCTGGTGAATTGTGTTCGGACGAATTTGAGGAATCTACTTGATGTCCATTTTTGCTTATATGACTATTGACAATGTTCTTGACAATTCTTAAAGAATTCTATATAATACATGTGGTCTCATAATTTGCAGTTCGAAACCTAATGTGAATCCAACCATAGTTATAGACTCAAATCTGCGAAAGAAACTAACATAGAAAATTTTTCATTTCTTTATTATCATCTGTAGGCATTTATGTGAGATTGATCGTGCAAATCTGTTTTATAGAATATAGCTGTCTCATTTTCAGCAGCTATTCAACAAATATAGCTGTTTCATTCCCATAAATGTTTTAGAAATGGTAACCTAGAGGTCCTGGTCGCAGACTCTTTTCCGTCATTATTTTTGTCGATTTGTAAGTTCAACACTGAAGCACGTTAAATTTTGTCGTGGTCCAAAGTCCTTCCATTGGCTTCGTATGGATGTTTTTGAGAGAGAAGTGCCACAATTCAGAGTTGTCGGCCTCGTTATTTGACCGCAAGTCAAGTAATTGGTCAATACAAAGGATTTATAAAAATATAAACATGCGAAAATAAAATACATGATATTAAAACTGTTTCTTAATCTCCAAAACAAGAAAAATCCGGGAGTGCTATCATCATTATTTATTATTTTTTTATATATAATTTTATAACAAATAAGATTTTTTAAAAAAAATTATTCCATTTTAAATTTTTAATAGTTAGTTGTTTTTGATTTTAATGATTTAAATTAATCCACCTAAGCACTTGTTAAATGTAATAACGAGAAAGATAAAAATTATGTTTTACCTTAAAAGCTTTTCTGAACAATTTTACAGATGTGCTTTATGTGGCATAGTTTTAATATATAATTTGTAAAGCTCATAGTTACTGATATAAACCAGAGATGTGAAACAGAAAAATTCAATTATCTCTCGTGAATTACTATTAATCTTCAATTGCTTAAAATCTAATCTTTTTGCCCTTATTATACAGTTGATTAAGATTTTCTATGTATTTTTTGATATTTACGAAATAAATAAAAGATAAAAAGACGTTTTATACTTTTCGTACACCAAAATTTCGATAGTGTCTTTTCGTAACAATCAAATGAACTACATCAACCTGTAGAGCGATCTGTGTAGTCTTTTATCAACCTATAGAAACTGCATAAAAATGCACTTTTTGCCGTCGATAAACAGCTGTAATCGTAGGTAGATTACGCTGATATTTGCTCAATTGTCCCCATATATATACAGTAAAGTTTGCTGATCTGGTATTCAAGATGTACTTTTCGTATTCAGTATGAAAAATAAATACGCAGGTAATTTTATTTTGTATAAATAGATGAATAAAAACAAAGTTTTTAATATAAATCAATTTCCAATGTTACATTTTCTAAAAAAATTCTGTAGATGCATCATACAAATCCTACAGTTACAGACTCGCGTGTTATAAGAATGGAAAAACATACATTTGAAAATGGTAAGGAAAAAAACATTGTGATTATATAACTGGTGTTAAATATTGTGAATATGAATGACGCATTTAATAGTATTAAGGGATATTATAAGAAATGTTTAAGCGGATTTATTAAGAGCTTTTATGGAATGGAAATTTTTAGTATAGTTCTAAAAAGCATTTTGTTTTCAGATAATGAAAGACAACAATATCACTCAACAAGCAAAAAATGCACATTTTGTCATTTTTGTTGTAATAGATAAAATGTTACCCAATATGTTTCGAAAGATTGCAGTTTTATAATTAAGTTCCCTCTTTAGTGAATTTTTTAAATAGATACTTATGCGAATGCATCAACACTATAAGGAGAAAGGACAACATTCCTTGTAGTAAAACTAATTGCATTCGATATTTATATATATAATTTTTCTAGTTTAAAGTTTCTATAAATAAATTTAAGCCTGTTTAATATATTATAAAAGCTTAAAATATTTTAAAAATATTTATATGATATTTAAGTCTAGTAGCAACTTTTGAATAGTGTGTTAAATTAAAACCTGCATAATTATAATTAGTTAATATTTCAGTTACGGTTAGCTAACTAACTGAAAATATATAGCAAAAGCTTATTCTATTTAAAAGTAAATTGTATGCTTTTTAAATAAAACATCCATCCCACTCACCAAACATGCTGTAACATGTGTCAAGTGTGGAAATCTACGCCGGCTCCTTTAAGGTATGTATAAGATATTTATGGTTTTTCCTTGATTATTCATGAAATTTTACTTTTGAGTTCATTATAAATTATTTACTACCTATCTTGCCACTATTTTACTTACAACCTTTGTAAGATTTATGAATTCTGAATGAGAATAAAACACTGTTAACGGAGCAACGAGAATTTTATTCTTATATTTAATAACTGTATTAAACGGAAAGTGTGAAAGGGCATAAATTCTGCACATTATAAAAATTGACAAAATTAGGTAATTACTCGGCAAAAAATGAATTTCAATAAAGAGCCTGATTTCCCCCGAAAATACACTTATGAGATATAAAATTATTAAGCACAGCCAAAAGCATTCTCTCCTGTAGAAGAGAGCTTACCGTTGATCCCAAGGGATATTAATGAGGGCTGATTTTCTGTGGAATTTCTCAAGCATATTCGATTGGTTTAAAATCTGGTGAATATGTAGCCACACACATACAATCGATTCGAAAGATTCTTTCGCCAAAAAAGAATTAAATCTCTAACCAAGCACGGTGATGCTTTGTCAACCCATCAATCACTCTCTGTTCCCCAAGTTAGGGTGTAAGATTTATTTCGAATACACTCTTGGCCATGAATCATCTCTTGTTAGACTGCACAGCAACGATCGTATGCATTGGTGAAGCGAACATTTCACTCCTTTCAGTTATTTCTGAAATGAGTCGGCCTCTGTAGCCTAGTAGTCAAGGCTGATATTTTTTTCCAACGAGTGGTGGGCCCAAGTCCTGATTCCTACTCGGAGTAGCTGACCCGAACAGCGAATGCACGTTAAATTGTTCGAGGTTCTATATCTTCAAGTTTGTATAATGGGAAATTAAGGTATCCGCCTACCTTCGAAGAGGATTTTTTTAAATAAATGAAAAGAATAACTTTTTATGTACATTATACTATAATATATGGCTAAAAGCTTAAGATACAATGTAAAATTTGCATAAATTAATAATTGTTTTAATATTTCAGCACAAAAAATACATAAAAATAGTAATAAAATGGCACTTATGCTAAACATCAAAACTGAAATTTATATAAAGGTATTTTAATTTTGTAAATTTTATTATGATGAATTGAATCTAATTTAGGATTTGTACTACTCTCACAATTATAACCCTGAAAATTAAATATTTATAGGAAGTCATACTTTAACATACAGAAAAACAGTACAAATATGTGAAAAGTTATGATTTTTATCATCAATAAAATGCAAAGTAATCGCATTATAACAATAGGAGTGGTTCAATTCCTGAATTCAGTTTCATAGAGTATTCCATGAAATTTTCATAATATTATATACATAACTTTTTTCAATACGATGTTTTGCACTGAAGTAAAATATGAAAATCTTGATTTTGAGAAATAGCTGCAAATACATTTCAACCCAGAAACTTACATAATTAAATAAACATTTAACATTAAAAGGCCCCTGGTTTGTAAAGATCGCCATCTGTACTACTTAAATAAGATCTTTTTCTTCTTGATGGTCTTTAAAACTTTCCTACGCTTACATTTAACAGGTGTTGTATAACGTTTCAATTCCCTGATTCGATTGCAATCCAACTTTTTGTATACCTTTACAGTGAAGTAGCCCGAATTTTCAATGTTCCGCTTATTTAAGACTTTTAAGCAGCCTTGATGTCCTGCGTTAAATTGCATAATTGCATCATATGCACATAATTTCACAGTTTTCAAACAAACAAACACTTCCCTTAGTACTCTCTATCATATTACACCATATAAATATTCATTTGCATTTTGTGTCTTAGGAAATTCATCTTGCATGTTTGAAGATATTTTGATGGTGATATTACGTAAGATATCAATGAAAAGCAAACATTAAATTTCCATTTCCGGTAGCAGAATGCTACTTCCGGTTCTAAAATTTGACACAGACTATTATTAAAATGCTTATAACTCCAGTTCTATGTAAGATAGAAACAAAATTGAAACTGTTCTAGAAAGCTAAGAAATCCTGCTTTAATAATAAATGGAAAATAAAAAAAATGACTTTTTGACCGAAACTCGCGTTTTAAAGGTAGGCGGATACCTTAAAAGATCTCTTGAGTCATCCTCGTTACTTGACTGAATTTCGAAATGAGGAGTTCCGTCGTAAACAGCCCTTGAGGTCAAATTTTAAAATTCGACTAATCTCATTTGGAAAAAAACATTTGTATACAAAAATTATGTATTTATAATTACACATTTTTAGAGACTCACATAGCTCAAATATATTTAATTTAATAATTTATCGTTTGCTTTAATTTCAATTACAGGTAGCTGACATAGTATTCAATTCAATAATTTATCGGTTGCTTTAATTCTAATTATATGTACTGATGTAACATTCAATTTAATAATTTATCGCCTACTTTAATTTTATATAATTATATTTTTCTTAAATATATTCAATTTAATAGTTTATCGTTTTCTTTAATTTTAATACCGAAAAAGTTTCATATTGTCCATTTCTCGATATTTCATTGTTTACTTAAATTCTTACATTTAACTGAGTAATGTAAAAATAATTATTAAGAAAAACGAACCTGGGGGGGTGAGGCTAAATTTAATCTTTGTAAAATTTTATACAGAAATTTCAATTGTTTTTTTTTTTTTTTTTTTTTTTGTATATTAACATTAGCTCGTAATTTCCAACACACTCCCTTAATCCAGCAGTTCTTATATATATCAAGTTTTCCCCTTTCGTTTAAAAGATTTACTGTTTGAATGTAGAGTATTTCCATTTGCAACTTGACCTAATTCTCTTTTGAATGTCCATTTACAGCTTATAGTTTCCTTTCCCTTTTGGTAACTCTACGAGATCCCAATCGATATTTCATTTCCTCTTCTAAAACTTCTAACATTTATTCTTCTTAAAATGACTAGGAGCTTTTTTTGTAAGTTTCAGGAACATATATTTTATTTTCATTAACCAATCTTTCAGGTTTCCTTGATTTGATAAGCTGGATATCCTGGTAGTACTATGGAATAATTATTTGAGGTGTCACGTCGTTTATCATTGAGTATTCTTCGATGTTAATTGCTTTTGTAGAGTGAGGAATCACGACAGTTACATTATTTTCTGTTTGGTCAACTTCTGTGACACTTACTGTAATAAAAGTTCTTTGGTGATCAGAGATGTAGATTTTATAACCCTTGCTTCTTGGGTCAGAATCAGTTCCACAACTTTTGCCTCCGATTTTCATCTTTTGCTTTCATCAACATATGCGAAAGCTCTTGATGATAATGTTCCTTTGTTGAACAGATTAGGCTCCTGGCCATTTCACGACTCGAATAGTGTTTTCTTATTAGGTTTTCTAGACTATCTCGTTTGAATGTAATTAGATTGCCGTCAAGACTGCTTCAGCCAAAAATCGAAATAAACGGTTGGATGTTTGTTAAACACATTTCTTTTTAAAAAAATCATGGTGAAGCTTTTTTAAGTGATTCTTTTTAATAATAATAAATTTGTCACTCCAATTGCGGTAAACAAAATGCATTTCACCAATATATTTCGCTGCCATGGTAACTTAGTGGTCATAGTTATTGTCAATTTGTAGGTTTGAGCCTTGATGCCACCCGCCGTGTAGCTGGGGCTGATGAACGTTGAATCTATCGAGGGCCAAAGCTCTCCGTTGGCGTGGTGTGAAAATTAGGAGAGGGGATGCCAAGTCATTTGTGGTCCTCGCCACTTGACCGAGGTTCATAATTGCAAAGTCCGTCGCCAACAGCTTTCGTGATTCTTCTAGTGAAACCTTAATAAACCAATCTATCAAACAAACATATTTTATGAATATCATCTTTCGTTTTAGTTTCGAAACAAATTTTCCCGATATCTTGGAATGAAGTAATTTTTTCATCTACAACGATAGTTTATTTTTTTCAAATCTACATTCTTCTTTTGGGGATGAGAATGAGCTTGAGTTTTTTATTAGGAGTAAGGTAGCACTAGAGTCAATAAAAAATAAAATTTTGATTTACTTCTAAAACTTTCACGAGAAGAGAATGTTTTTCAGTTTTATTCTCGAATACTTGAATGTTTAATACGTTAAAGGTATTTTGTTTTTCGTGTATTTATATTCATGCAGATATTTTGCCACATATTTTATGTTGAATTATTTTTTTCCCATTGGACTTCATTTTTAGATGAAAATCTTTTCATAGCTTCAAAATTCGTATTTTTAAAGCGATCGGAAAAGTCTCGCATGTGACCGGATTTCTTCTAGAAAGTGCAGAATTTCTCACATTTATTCCAATTAAGCCTTTTAAATGTTGTGTTGGTTTTCGAAAACTTGCGCTAAGTTTTGATTTGTAACTTGTTTCATACGACGGTTATATTCATCTGTTATTTTATTTTCTTATGAATTCCGGATTTAATTCATTTTCCGCCCTTCTTCTAGAGCCGGTGTGAAAGCGTCTTACCATTTAGGAACTGAAACCAGTGATATGGTCGTCTTTGCCTTCTTCGTCTATGACATTAAGTTTGTCAATTAGCTGAAGAGTTTGAGCGGTGTGTTAGTTAATGTTACCGTCTTTGTACATTTATTGCATATAATTTTCTTTGCAGGAATAATTTGCTAGATAGACATATTCAGTCATGGATAAATTTAAGATATTTCCATGTCGCTTTCATTGTTGTTTCACTTTTAACTTGAATTATTAGTGAATCTTCTATACCGAGATATTGTTCTCGTTTTCCTGTTTCTCTTCTTAAATGTTTTGTTTGGTTCCAAGAGCTGGTCGCTTTCTATATAAGATCAAACAAGTCCTCTTTAAATAATATCGTTCCTATTTTGAACTTCCAACCAGAATAGTTGTAAGCATTAAGTTTAATTATTTGAATAAGCTTAATCTGATTCAAATAATTAAGCTTAATGTTATTAATACACGTTCTTTGAGTGAAGGCATCGTTTTTGAGACAAAAGTTTTAGAAAACTTTAAATTGTATCGTTCTTAACTTTTATAGTGCTCTAGTTTATTTGAATTCAGTCTTATATTGTGTTGATTTACTCAAGTGAATCTACCCGGCAAAATCAGCTTACTATTGATCGCTATAGTATAAAACAAAATTTCTTATCGTTTTGGAGTGGCGGCTGTAGTGCATCATTAATGGCATTATATTATATCCATATAGAATAATCTATATCAACGAGCAATTGGTTGTGGAAACTCCCTAACTAAGTTTATTTAAATTTTTATGATATTTATTTTGTGCGCCATTCACACATATAAATTCATTATATTCTTTTTTTTTTATTCTCTAGCAAGAAATTGAATATTAAATAGTTTACACTAAAAAAATTATATTATTTCGTGATGTTTGTCACAATATGTCCTTGATTCAGTGCCATAAATTCGTACAACCAACCATATCAAAGATCATTTACCACTCATTCACCCAAGACTTTTGAACCTGAAGATACTTTTTTAATTATAAAATTAACATGTTTAAATTAAATGTTTTAGATCACAACATATATACATGTTCCTCTACTTTTCTGAGTCAATAAGGAAAGGTTTCAATATTTATGCTCTCTTTGCAATGCCATCTATCAAGAAGAATTGGAACTGGTGAATTACATCAGTATAACTTCATGATTTCTAATAGAAATTATTTTATTTCAGGTTTCACAGCCCCAAAACACTTGGGTCCAGGATAGGTATACTCGTGTCGTTTGGACAACGGTCGCCAGTTTATGGATATCTATTTCTGTCCCGAGGATACAACCGTTGGTGCGGATTTGACTCCATGCGGGTCGTCCTGGATAGGTGGAGTCAGGAGGCGGCCTCTACTGTTCCATTGGCATATATGAATTCCTATTATGCGGTCGTAATTAGGAGGCGCTCACCAAGAGGAGAGATGATCCTCATCCACTCTGATAGTAAGGTCTTGCTCAATCATCAGTAGCCATTACACTTCACTTTATGTGTGAGTTCTTTACTTGCGTATGTGAATAACCATGCAATTTAATGAGAAATAGTGTGAATAACACATTTCGAAAATTAACTTTAAATCCACCTATTTAGCTTTAAAAGTGTAGTTTACACTGAAAATGCTACATTTTTTTAATGTTCAGGTAAACATCTTACATCATGCATGATAAACGTTAGCTTAACAACTATTGTCGCAAAAATTAGAGGAAAGGGCGCTATCATAATAATGGCAAATATTGAAAAAAAAATAGGTATCACTTATACTTGGCTATTTATGAAAAAAAATCAGTGTTCTCGTAGACGAAATATGGTATTTCCAATTTCTTCTTCAGTTACGTAATTGTGTTAAATGTTACGCTATTGGGTTATAGAGTGCATCCGAAAGAGAAAAATATAGAGATTGTTTCTGGAAAATTCTTTTTTGTCTTCGACTTTTGAAAAAAGAATAGGTGGTTAAAAATAAGTATATCTATTTGAAGCTGTCTTTAGCTTGAATGGGTAATCCGAACGAAATTAAAATCGGTACACTTATTTTCGAGAAGGGGAAGAAGAATGGAGTAATAACGAAAATTATTGCAACAAACCTCAATAAATGGCGCTGTAATTAACAACAAATGGCGTAAGCGCCATTGTAATCATTAGCAAAATCGAGAAGCGGTTATTTTTACAAGTAATGTGGTAAGCGATAACTCTCAGTCAGCTAGATCGTGCTATGATGTTCAAACTATTCAAAATTAACAGTTCGAACGCTGCAGGTGCTTTATGTGAATTTAGGACTAGTGAAAGAAATATGTAGAGGAAAATGTCCTTTGACGCAGAGTTCAGTGAGAAGAATGGTAAAAATAATTCAAGGAAAGTGGATCGAGTACTGTAAAATGTGGAAGTGGGAGAAAATCAGATTCTCTCCCCATACAATAAGAAATTACCATTGCATTTGTGGAGACCTAAGGAACTCCGGAAGCCAATCTTAGTGCCCGTGGAATTACTCGAGAGTTGGATGTTCCATATGCTATTGTTTGAAAATTCTTGAGGAAGGTAATCTAATTTTATCCGTATAAAATTAGTGGTCATCAGCAATTGTTCCCAGATGAAGCTCATCAGAGAATAGATTTTGGTCTAAAGTTTTCAACACGAATGGATGATGCCTTCCCATGGGTGATTTTATAAGGAAAGCCCTCTTCTATTTCTTCTTCTATTAGTTCTATAAGTAGAACTGTAGAATATGGGCTTCGGAGCCACCAAATGTTATTCAAGACAGATCTCTCCACGCTCCGAAACTCACAGTGTGATAGGGCTTTACTCACTTTTGCTCCTTTTTTGAGGATGTATAGACATCAGGACCTGTAACATTTCGGTTACAGCACAACGATACCTGCAAATGTTGCAAACATTAATAGTACAACAGTTCTTAATTTCACAGATGACAGAGTAAGATGCGGGTATTTTCGTATGACGAGGCTTTTCGATTGCTTCATCTGACGTCATATGATTTTAGGCTTTGTGGCTACTTAAAATCTAATGTATATTGTGGAGGTGTCGCATACCTCAATGATATAAAATATCGCGTAACACAATATGTACGAAACATCACTCCTGATGCAATACATTCTGCAGTTCAGCATGTCATGCACCACATAGATTGTGTTACAGCTGAATGGAACTTGAAGTTGGTTAGGACGGCAATGCGCAAGCGTAATCACATTATGTGTGACATTTTCCACTAATTAGGTATGCAATTCCGTTTTATGTTATAACTCTTTGCTCTTGTATTGAAAATTATACGCTGAACATCTCCATCTGTCGGAGATTGTTGCAAATATTTTTTGATTATCATTCCATATTCTTTTTCCTTCTCGAATATCTAGTGTACCGATTTTGGTTATTGATGATTCCTTTAAAGTACAGGTAGCTTGAAATAGAGATATTTATTTTGTAACTATCCAGTATTTTTGAAGGCTTGAAAACCCCAAAACCCCCCCAAAGGGAATGTGTTTGGGAGCTCTGAAAACAATCTTCTTCGGTCTCAATTCGAGACATGTGCCCCAAAGTAAAGCGTTGAGTCAATTATTTTATGTCATTGAATGTCATTTAGCAAAAGGCCAACTTTTTACTTATCAGAATACCTATTGAATTCAGCTTTGCTTTTGCGTTCTCAGACGCAATGAAGAAACTGAACTTCGGCATTTTATATATTTATTCTAATATGAATATTTTGAATTTTATCAGTTAGAAATTCGTGAGAATTGCCTCAAAGAGAGTTCATTCTTTTTTGAGGGCAAACGTTTATCACAAAACTAGTATTCTTAATTTTTTTGATAACTTTAATGTTGAATTGTTATGATGTACAATTTATATTTATGTTTTCCTAAAAATATTATGCTTTAATCTAGAAAAAATAATTTTAAATAAATAAAAAGAAATAATTTTTAGAAAAAAAGATTCTCTCCGCTGAAAGAGAATTATATCCGTAATTCGAGAGGCCGATTAGCAGCTTTTAAGCGCTACAAATGTAGAATATTCTTTCTGTTTCGTATTATATCGCAATGAACTTAAATTACAATTTGACTTATTTTTATTTAGAAACTATTGCATTATAAGACGGTTATATGTTATTACAGGTGTGGATGTTCTTTCTCTTGCTGACAAAAAATTGAAAGCCTGCTCGAATTGCTTCACTCAAAAATATGAGTATTTAGGAATATGAAAATACAATTTTCCCCGTAACACTGCAATGGGTAATTACTTTCACTCCTTTTTTGTATCCCTTACATACCAATTCTTTCTTTATGTATTGGATTCTAAATGACTATAATATCGAGTTCTCGGCTGACGATCGAGCCTCGTATTCCATGAACAACTTATTTAAATAGTCTTGCATTAATCAGTGTTTTCTCTTATTAATCATTTCTTAACTGCGCCTATTTAAAAAATAAAAATGATGTGTCTTCAATCTCTCGAGACGTAGATCTTAGAAGAATGCTGCATCAACCATGGTTTAATCGTCCATAGTTTAAAATGACGACTCCCATCACCTTCACGTTGTGCTACGTCAATAAACGCTCTCGGTTGTAATGTTGTGAGATATGCCTGTAGAGTAATATTATTAAATTCTATTAATATGTAAGACAATATTTTCTGATACTTAGAAAAAGAGAAATTTTCGTAGAAACTAATTATTGCAGAAAAAATAATTTTCCAAATGGATCTAAAACAGTTTTAATATTCATTTCGCTTCCACTCCGCTACATAAGCATTTAATATAGTAATGTAATGTAAATTTTAAACTCAAATAATAATGCTTTTTGCCCATTTGCGTGTGAGAAAAAAAATTCATTTTAGGTTCTCAACAGTTTGATGTTCATTTTGTTCATTGTTGATGTTTATTACAACATGAGCAGCTATCAACAGACGATGAATTCTAAGATAGACTGTACCCATAAGCTAAGCATGTAAACGAAATTAGGATGCAATGCAAGAGAACTATATACATTCAGAGATAATTATGTTTTATGTATACTCTTTTTATAAATTTTCCCAATACTTTTAGATGCATTTGAGGATTGAAATTTGTAATTTATTTTCTTCGAAATCCTTCCATAACAAAATGGCTAGAATTTGGTTATTATGAAAATGATTTGCTATTATACTATCGGATATCCTTTATTTTTTTCTTTGAATATTCCATACAAATTCAGTATCAGTACATTTTAGAAAAGGAATAAGCTATAAGCAATTCTTTCAAATTCTTAAATCTAGTGTGACACTCTTTGTAAACATTATTGTTATATGATTTGTTTATCAAATAGCGTTTAAATAACTTCCGAATTAAAACACGAATTTTACAACTAGAAATTGTGTTTTGTATTTTAAGTGAAAAATACTATCGGACTTCATTTCTAACTATGTCTTCGAATGCACATGTCTTGAATATAAATCAAAGAAAATATATTTCTTTAGCAGCTTTTTTTTTATAGCAAAAACTGATTTATTTAAAATTCTCTTTCATTTCTAATAGTTAATTCATAACATACAGGACATTGACGCTGTTCATTCTTCAATCTTATAATGAAAATCTCTTTCCCAAGATTTGATCAATTTTTTAAGTTTCTTTTAATTTCTACCCAGGGTACAACTATACAAAGAACGTCTGATAATCTGCACTCACACCGCGTGTTTGGTATTCCTGCTTGCAACTTCGAGTAGCCCTTGGCGGCTTAAGATTGGAATCGTAAAAAGAGGCGCTAAGCTCACCACCTTGGCTTTCTATTTTCGACAGGATACCCTATGCGATATAAGAAGGAACGTCTCAACTGAGAAGGCAGCAAACCTGGATGATGCCATATTGCAAAAGACCTTAAGGTTCGTTGAAGGCATTTTCAACCTTGTAAGTAGCTAGATGTTCTTACCAAATGTTAACTTTGATCACTTTCTCCCATGTTGTATATCGGTCATTTTGCTTTGGGGTGCTTTAGAGCTACACAAAAATAAATAACTACTCTCGGTATCTCATTCCCTTCAATTCCCCATCTCTCCAAAATAGACATTTTCATCTCCTTTCATCTTGCATCAGTCTAATAATCAGTAGTCTTTACTAAAAATTGAACTCGAATTTAAATCTCTTCTTGTATACCGTTAAGTTCGATACTTGAACCACTGGCCCATCTGTTACGAGAGGAATGTTATGTGAAAGTTCGCATTAGGTATGAGAGAGAAAGTGAGTTTTTTTTTATATATCATCTTCCAAAAAATTAACATTACTTTTATAATTTCCAAATAAAAAAAAAAAATTGTGACAGAAACAATTGTCTTATGCTTTCAAAATGGAAAACCTCTTATGCATTTATAGAAGCGAACGAAACTTTCAGGAATGAATAACGTCGCAATATTAGAATAATTGTCAAAATTTTCAAGGGAAAATAATTCGATATAAAAACCAACGTTTTTATATGGTAGCAAAGTTTATTAAAGAAAATTATTGAAATATTAATTAAAACTGTTAGTTATTTTTAACTTTAAAATTTGCTTAAAAAAAGACATTTGTGAGAGTATTAAAATATCCAAAATACTCATAAAATCAAAACATGCATTTGAAAGTTTGTAAGTCATTCTATTGAAAAATTTTTTAACCAAAATCCAGAAAAAATTATTGTGATAAGACACGGTGCCAAATATTGGAATCATTCTTTCTTGGGAATAATTACAGACTGAAAGTCTGTAATCCTAACTCTCTGCCCTTTGTGAGTTTTACGATACCTCATATGGCGTGTGGGGAGTGCCCGGTGTACCAAGAGGGGGAAAGAAATGCTTTCCTAAATCCTAAAAGTGCCGAGAGGAAAGAATATTTTGACTTATTAAAATTATTGAAATATTAGTTAAAACTTGTCGCAAATGTCTAAATATTGCATTGTTATGCGAGTACGAACGATTCTTAAAATTTCAAAGCTCTAGCTTGATGGGAAGTTGGTTAAATTAATGATCGAAAATTTGATGACATACACCAAGTAAAATTCAGAAAAACGTTTTAAAAAAAGTGTTGGTTTTGATAAGAATTTTCAGTAAAAGCTCATTTAATTGCTTTGTACGAAATTTAGATATATTTTTCTGCTTATCCAAATTTCACTATTATTCAATATAGATTGCGTAATTTGTAATTTATTTTACGCATAAATTGTCTCGAGCAAATATTATTGAACTAAATTTAATAAGAAAATATTTCATCTTGTATCATATTCAAAATCTTTTGCAGTTCAGAAATACTTTACATAGGGCTATTTTAAAAATATATTTCTCAATAATTCAGAGCTAGAATTTTTTATAATCATAACGTTAACTCAATTATTTGAAAAACAACTTGGATTAACAGAGAATATCAGTGTAAAAGTGATTTAAGAGCTTTTAAAGAAGTGCGATTCCTTAAAAAATCACGTTAAAAAGTTTGTCGTCATTGCAGAAGAAGGTGAATCATTTTCGTTATCGGATTTCTTGCCTTCTTGCCTATTAAAGCAGGAAAATTTAGATTTACTCAAGATGAAGGGAATCCAAATGTTGGAATCACTTTTTTAATGCTACCTTATTTATAATAAGTCATATTGTTCAAAGTTATCATTGTTCGTCGACTTATTTTATTATTTTTGGAAGTGCAAATAAACATGTTTGGGTGAAAGTTAATTTTATTAAATATAAACTTTTATATCTTGCATTGTTTGAGACACTCAATCTACATTCAAAAGTTTAATTTTGTAGCCCGCATATATCAGAATCTTTGTAGCAGAAGTTTGGGATGCTTAAAAATTGGGTTTAAATTTTAGATTTCAACTTATGTTAAATATTTCTAGAAATCTGTAACAGGGGGAAATGGCGTGAATAAGGCCACATTTCGGTTAGAGAAGCTTAGAAATAGTCTGTGTTCAATATGATAATTAATTAACTATTCTAACTAAGTAAAATAAATAACTGCATGAATTAAGTTATTCCATTCACAAATTAGAGTTATAAATTCATTTTGTGTGCAGTGCATAACTTAATTCCAGCTACGTTGAGAATTTATGAACTTATTTTTTGTTGTTTTTGTTTTGTTAATACTCGTACATTCACTAAAAAATGATACGTTTTGAATAACCTTCACAATTTTTATCACGGCGGAACAAAATTACTATTTGTGAGAATGGATCAAAGAGATTCAAATTTTATTGTTATTGTATTAATTAATTTAAATAAAACGCAAAAATAACGTTTAAAAATCAATTTCTCTTTTAAAATGCCGTTTCTGTAACATGTTTACTTTTTCGTCTTGAGATTAGATTAAGTTTCAAATTCCGCCAATTTCGGCCAGACAGTTTCTGAAATTGATGAAAATGGTAATACGGGCTATTTGGGTTTGAAAGAATGCTGGGGGAAAATGGATTCGGAAATGAGAAAATTCTACATTTTGAAGTTAGTTAACTATACTAATTAATGAACCTATTAACATCCTAATTTAATTCCTTTTGAACTAGTAACAGTGTCATCACTATTGTTTAGCTGCTATGGAAATCAAGAAAATTATTCGGGGTGTTCCCTTTATTTTCATTTTTAGGTCCTATGGGATGGCTTCATGGAGAATCAAACGGTAAAAAAATTCGATGAGGGAAGTGCATCTAGAATCAATCTGGACTTCCTTTCGTGAAGTATCTACCCTCCTTTGCTACGTTCCTTCTTTTTCGTTCCTCCTTGTACGCTGCCTCTTTTTTCGTGGAGTTCATTTTCTTTCCTTCGATTAGTTGCTACAGAGGAAATGTATTTCAGAGCTACGACGTCTATACCAATAGGTCTTAGAGAGGATATGTGAGCAGAGGACGTTGGAAGGTTTACCAGGTAAGTTTAAATAGTACTGTGTGCTGTATATTTTTTTTAGAATTAGTAGATCGAGTTATACTAGAAATCGCTTTCGTAGCACTTCTAATAACGAATTTTGTATATATTTTTGTTTAAATTCGCGTAAATATATGCAAATATGCATTAAAATATAAAGTATCAGAAGTACGAAAATTCTTATTGAAGTGAGGACCAAATGTAACCTGAGTTTTATTAAAAAAAATACCCAAATTAGGTTGTTAAATTGACCTTGCCTTTGGCCTCTCTTTTTGGCACTAAACTTGATGGTTATTTGGTAACAACTTTAAAGTATTTGACTTCGAAAAGTTTCATGACTACCCTTGAATTCAAAATTTAGTGTAATATTGGAAATGTTTTAATATTTATAAGAGCCTTTGTTATTTTATTTTAAGAGGCGTGACAACTGGTTGCATTGAAATATGCCCATGCACGAAAAATTATTCATCTTTAATGTTTATCCTTGTCGTATTGCTACTTTTTTTTTTTTAATTTTTTCACTGATTATTCTTATTTAATCTAATAGTACGAAGTACAAAAATATTATGTTCATAACCAAGGTATAAATATATGCAAAAAATTATTGTTTAAATTTCTGAAATCGCTTAATCCTCATTCGATTTGTTGAAATAAAACAACAATGCATTAGTACCGAGGCAGTTCATTTTATAAATCAATATTTTATGTCAAATCTCCAAACGTGCCAAAAAGGGGGGGAAATATCATCTTAAACTTATTTTTAAGTGATCTCTGCCACAGAAAGATATCTTTAAAAGCTGCCTTGCACTTTAACTGATGCTATAGAGTTGAATCGGACATTTAAAAATCCACGTGAATCACATAATCATAAATTTTCAGGAATCAATAACAATTAAGTATGTGGATTTCCAATACGTTTTCAGGCTACGTACAATGTTTAGCTTTTAAAAATTATATAAATTTATAATTTTTTCCATTATTTATGGACAATTATTGCAAAAAAATATTTTTTGAACTTATGCAGTTTCAGCAAGAAACACAGTTAAGGGGTTATTAAATTGAGGGAAAACTGTCATACTGACAAAAAGCACCTATGGTGCCGATGTACTAAGTTGTATTCAAATTGAGAGTTTCCGTACTCAAACTCGACTGTAAGATAATTCACTTGAGTCCGAGCTCTATAATTTACCTAAACGAACAAAGGCATCAAGGGAAATGGCCACGGAGGTTAATACGAAGTCCATGCTTCTGACACTTCATATGCAACCGGTCGGAAATCCTTTTGTGTTTTGCGGAAACCTTGAACTAGATCAAAACTATTGGTTTAAGGAATATGATCGAAAAGCTAATACAAAAAAGAGACCTTCTGCATGGAAAACGTATAATTTTTGTAGAGAGAAAAAAATGGTTTGAAAAAAATAATTTCTATCATCTTGTAAGCAGTTTGAATCGGAACTTACCAGAGCATTGGGTGATAGTAGACAGTCAAGGAAGAGAGCCGTAGAAGATTTTAAATGGGGGGTACAAAAGTCTGGTAAAATACGCAATTTTATATTCAACGCCTGTTGTCATGAAATGTGTCTTCAAATAAGAAAAGATGAAAAAGTGCCCCACATCTTGGGGGGTATTTCCAAAATTTTGTCATTAAGGAACTTACGACGATGAAAGACTTCGTAAAAGAATGCCAGAGAATCGAAAAAAAAAATAAAAAAGAGGGTAGTTAACGGAAATATATTCGATCGCTTATTTAATGACATCTCCGTATCATCTACAAATGTAGAAACGGGTCTGGTCCCTGAAGTTAGGCAAATTGTCTGAAAGGAGCTCCCGCAGACATTAGAACTGAACATCAAAACTCCAGTAGTGCAACTATAATTGATTAAAGCCGTGAAGAGGAATAGGAAGATTTATTACACTCACACTAGCTGAAGAGAAATGGAGAGAATGTTATCTCGACCCAAACGCCAACATCTATTCTCTACAGTTGCAATAATTCAGAGACTAGTTATTGAATTCGAGTCCAGAGCAACTGTCCTCAGATGATCCACAGACAACAAACCTATCTGCATATATATTCTGATCGACCAGGAGTTGTCGTTCGTTACAGCGCGCAGGGAGGGCAGGGAAGACTTTATCGTTTACAGAATCAACTGACGGAATGCCACCGAACCAATATCCAATGAGAATGACCCAGTCGAATACAGCTAAATAGCCACCGGATCCTCCTCACCGAGTCCACCTACTATATGATCCCCGACACATCGCTTCAGATCTCCGTCACCGTATTCCAGCACCTAGCCTTAGCAATGATGAAGTAAAGTTTATGAGGCACATTTGTTCGTGAAGAGGTACAGGAAACTCTACCACCTCTCAAGCGAATTGAAGAGAATAGGGGTTCGCCCATGACCCAGACGCCAACCACCTTAATCCACAGATGCGAAATATAAGACACCAATTGTTGAGCCTGAGTCTAGAGAAAATTAACTTTGGCGGACGTCAGACAACAAATATGTCCGTTACTTTGTAGCTGATCAGGATTAGTCTTTCGTTAATGCAGGAAACACCAAATTATCATTGACACCTCTAAATCCAATTGACGATACGCCGTTAAAACAAGAATCGATATTAGGAACCCAGCCAATAACAACTGAATAGCCACCTGAAACATTTTACCAAGCCCATCGTCTGGACGATCCCCGACACATTACTTCAGATTCCTGTCACCGTACTGACGTTCCAGAGCCTATCCATCTAAAGACCGGGACCTTAATAGGAAGAACGTGTTACGCTCGCTGTGAAAATGTCCGTAAATCGTTTTGACGTTATTTTCGACAACTGACCATTCAGTGCTCCAGTGGATTACGAGGTATTTTCCTCTGTCATTTCGGTACGATACAAAACCCCATCTTCGAAAAACTATGTTCTTATCAAAAGAAAAGAGCCTCGTAAATGTCACAGATTGATATTATGTTCAGCAGCTCAAGAAATGTGTACTTCGTTTTGAAATTAATGGTTGAATCCAATCTTTTGAATTTACAGTATTGCGAAATGGTAATCAGGACATCATTCTATGTTCGGATTATCTGAAAGCAACAGAAGTCATGAAGACTGTCGGCTCTCTGAATTACCTTCGAGGGTATTCGGAGTGAAACTTGAAGCAATCAAATCTGAATTTTACACATTACAGAAGATTTCACTAAATCTGCTCATTCTGTTGCATTTCTACGGAAATCAAAACATCGACATGATAGTGCAATGAAACGAAATAGTGTTCTTAGGAAAGGAAATTATGATACCGGCTACCCTAATAACATTATGTAAAGGCAAATGTGAAAAAATGTGTACTAATTTGAAAAAAATGGTTAGAGGAATGCACCGAGCAGGATTTGTTGAATAAACTTTCCTAAGGACAAGGTTATTATTACGTTTTCATGACTCTCCTATACAACCATTGTTATTTAGTGCGTTTATTTCTTTAGGGGTGATAAGAGAATCGAAGAAAAGTAATGCTCTATCGATTCTTTCAAGTTCTTATTGCTCTTCAATAACGCGCAATGATTTTATGAAATCGCTTAGAGCTCATTCATGAATTGAAGGGTTTACAGAAACTAGATTACTATTATTATTATTATATACCCGCTATTATACGGTGACTACGAGTAAAATAATAAACTAATGAGGAAGGTTATATTGGCTACATAATCTCTACTAACAGCTGTAATGTGAACTTTTTTATTTCATAT
>BMAW01023353.1:0-10776 GCA_019974015.1 Nephila pilipes | reverse complement strand
TACTGTTTCAATAGAGCAATAGTCCTCTCAAAAACTGCACCTACATTACTCAAAGCTGCAACAGAAGTAGTTGAAACAGTCAGTTTAATACCAAATATTTTAAATCTGAGACAGAGTCTGAAAGGTGCATCTCCAATAGATGTATTGCTGCAAGATGCACAGGCACCAGATGAAGAAAATAGGCAACTGGAGGTACTGGCCCCTTCAGAAAAGTTCTGTTGAGCAGGCATGTCAGATTTCTCGTGTGAAGAAGACAGCCCAATCACTTTGGGATTTTGATACCAAAGAGCACATTTAGGTGATGGTATAGGAGCAGGTTCAATGCCCCTACTATTCTCATTCTTAGAAGAATCAAGAGCTCGAGCAGGTCTTCTAATCAGAGTCTCATCATTAGAAGTACAGTTTATATTATTGTCTACCACATTTGAGTTATCACGTGAACCAGGACTGGAAGCATGTGGATAAACAATGCTGTGATCACAGGATAAGCTGATTTGATATGAATTAAATTGATGAGAAGCATTACCCTTGATATTCATTTTACCCAACACTGCCCAACCAAAAACAGTGTTCTGAACAATTGGTTCTTTAACAGATTTAATTATTTGTTCTGACCACAAACAATTAAAGAAATAATTCGCTAAATCAATCTTTTTTGGAATAGAAATTTTGACATCGGCAAGCTTAGTTGAATCTTAAATAATTTAAATCTTTCACATCGACTTGCTCTGTAGGTAAATTACTCATCACCTTGTTTAAAATAAATGCATCTATCTGCAAATATTTTTTATCTGATCCGTATTTAGGATTTACAGCTGATTCAGAAGAGCCAAGCCCTTTAACACTGATGCAAACATTGGCTCTTTCTATAAGCTGTTTGTTTATTAAAGACTCGGAAACGGAAGTGGCTGCAGAGCCACTATCCAATAAAACAGCGCAATCATGACCTGTTGCAGTAGGCTTAAACGAAAAATCTTCACCTTGAACTGTGTTGCAAGAAACTAATTCGGTTTCTCTCGGAGTTAGTTCATTTATGATACAGATCTCAGAGGTTTTGAAAGAAGACTTCACTATTGATGAATTGTTTAATGCATCAATAGCGCCTTGAAATTTTCCCTTGATTGCAAAATACCTTTCTTCAAATTCCTCGATTTCCCATTGTTCTTCTGGTAACATCGCATCGTAATGATCAAAATCCTTAAATACATTATCAAGTTTTTCCATCCTTGAAAGTAATACCGATTTTCTTAAATGCTCCGAAAAGGAATTAACAATGCTAGTGAGATCCGATTTCGCTCGATCTCGCATCTTCTTAATGGAAGCTTCATCCATTGATAAACGTAAATAATGAAAACTAAATACAAAGAAAGATAACTTAACTTTTCTTTCAGCAGAATATTGGTGGTTGTGCCCACCCGGGGGCGCCAGATATAGTCGTGCGTAAAAAGATTAGATACTTTTACCAAACTATAAATTTATTAACGACTGCCAGCAGCTATGCTTGTGCGGCGAACTCGTTCAATAACACTAATACACTAATGGCGTTTCCCGCCAAACCCAGTTCTTCATCCCGAACACAAGGATGTTGCCAATACACAACAGATAAATTCTGGGTTGATGGCATGGGAATAGCACCACATACATATAAACCAAATACATACATATAAATCAAAGATACCACAAAAGTACTAGTGAAAGTAAACACATTGAATACACACAAAAATACAAACAATAGATATTGTATACAAAGAAGGTCCAAACAGATAGTGAACACAAAACAAGTCCAAACAGTTACGACTGCCAGTCATTACTTTGCTCTTGCTCCATATCTCAATTGAATATATTAAGCAATAATTAGTGACTCCACACAATTGAAGACACGCAAGTACAAACTAAAATACTTTATTAATGATAATTGATGAAGAGCTTAAGTCGCGCTTTCGAATCATACTTAGTATATCATTTTTAAATAAAGATCAACTAATAAGTTATTAGCTCCCAAATTTATTTGTGTACATATATAGAAAAAAGCGTTCATTCGATTTGACAAAAGTAGAGTGTTCATTTTTTTTATCTTTATTAGACAATCATTTTGACATCGAGGTTTCTTCACATTTTACAATTATTTCAATTAACACTTATTTTTCTTCCAGTTTCCAATTATTTAATAATTATTGTGTATCTTCAGAATTAAATACTTTTCGTATTTAATTCTGAAGACACGCAATTCTATATTAACAATCATTTGAACAACACAAAGCACATATGTATGTGAAACCATAACAAGATATCAAATAGTGTGTTATATCTTATTTGATGAGTTCTATGTGCATGCAATAACTAACGCCATTAAAGAAAGCTCAATCCCTAAGCTAACTGAAAGAGAAGAATTTTTAGGTTATTATCCACAGTTCCTGAGATCGCGTGTCTTTCTGTAACCGTTGCCGTTGCCTAGGCAACCTGTGAAATGTATTTTTCTGGAACGAAATTTCCTGTAGGAAGAAGGTGCGAGAGTTTCTGAAGATCATTTTTTCTGCAGGTGAAAGAACCGCTGTATATTCTTATTGAATAAGAAGTATGAACTTATTTAAAAAAACAGAGGAAATTATGATGGCAAATATCTGTATATTAATTTCGGGAGAATAGAAGCACTTTAAAGCTCTTATCTAGCCATTTTGATTTTGTGAAAATATTGTTCATCAAATTAAATTTGTACTTTCGTTCTCAAATTTAGATTATTTTATCTATTTGAATGCGCTGAAGTGCAACCGGAACAGAAAAAAATAATGATGATTTCTGTTGAATAACATTTTTTCCAATATTGATCAAAATGTTTTAAAATTTCTATGAAAGACTGGAAAACCACAAATGAATCATTAAAATAGAAATAAAGTAATCTTAAGGAACTAGAAGGATAATGTGATTCCACAGAATTATTATTTTTTGCTCTTTCGGATATCTTTCATTGGATTTAAATAAACTAGTTGAGGTCGAAAACAAAATTTCTATATATACCCCTGGGGTTGTTGGGTCGTCTCCACTGCTGTAAAAAAAGTTGATACATGTTAAATCAATCGAGGCTCATCAATCAATCCTCTCACTGACGTGGCGTGGATGTGAAGAGTGAGGTGCCATTTCAGGTATCGACCTCTACACATTTCATAAAATTTTAAAATTAAGTGTCCTTGATTTTTATTTGATTGAGATTGATGTTTTGGTTTTATTAACGTCGACCTGAGAAGCAACACGGGGGCTTTTGGCGTCGATCTCCTAATTTTGAGCCTTGGTCATGTGACGAAGAAGGTACCTGAGCTCTAAAATTCCATACCATGCCTATGAGCAGACCTCGGCCAGATTTAACGTATATTAACCCTGCTACACGGTGAATCTTCAGTGGCATCAGGGCTCGAGTCAATAACCACGCCAGCTGCGAGTCCGTAACCATGACCTTTAGATTACAGCGTCCTCAAACTCACGAGGCAGACCGGAGGCATGTATGACTTCTACCCTCGAGTGCTCTAGGTTTTATGATAAAGAAGAAAGACATATTTCCTTTTAAAATGTATTGGTATTTTCTCTATTTTTCATGAAAAATGTTCGACTTTTATTCCTGTATATTTTCCAAAATTCTCACCAAATATACGGAAAAGATTCCAAGTTTTTCACCAAAACTGTAAAATTTTACTTTTTGTTTTGTCTAATAGATATAACAAAATTAAACAAGATTGGTCTGACATTAAATTAATTTGAAAAACAACAAATTTTATTTTAAAGAAAATTACGCTGTTTCTCAATGATAAGTTTCGTAACTCTGCGTAAAAAATAAAAAATATTAAAGGAAACGTATAATAATATAAGTATTTAGTAAACTCTTTCCATCGATTACATATAAAATAAAAGCCTAAACCTAAGTCATTTAATCCGCCTCCAAAAAACTGAATCTATAAATCTAATATTTTATGGTTCATCTTATCGATAGTGATAGCTCAGATAATATCACAGACGAGACCCAATCAATACGATTGTGGCTAAGTTTGACCCTGATGTGATTATACATGATTCAGAAACTAGTAGCCACCAAAGGGGCTTTTGTTTTCGTCAATGTAATAAATTGGTGAACTTGATCAGCTTTCAAAATCTTATGGTAAAAGTTTTTGCGCATGTATTTCATGTTGCTTTCACCAGTAATGAACTTAATTTTTAAAAAAAATCTGTCTCAAAATAAATTCCTCTTAATTATTTTTTTCCGTATTAGTTTTTGTGTATAGTTTGACGCCCACTTTCACCATTAATGGAATTAATTTTCAAGAATTTATCATAAAAAATTAAAAAGTTATATGCAAAGTATTGCAAAGAACAGATTTAGCTACCCAAGGTCATCTATTTTTATAATTATTATTAAATTACTCAATTAATTATAAGAATTAAGGTAAACGATGAAATATCGAGTAATAGACAATAGTAAACTTTTCCTGTATTCAAATTAAAGGAAAGATAAATTATTAAATTGAATATATTTAAGCTTTACTCCGTTTCATTTTAACTTGGAAACACTGAAAAAGGAAGAAAATGTACCGATCCGCTTGAAAAGTAGTTATATCTTGTTTTGGAATTTGTGAAGTAAAAAAATGCATAAAAATTTGTAAAAAAAAATGTCATACATCATAGAAATTATGATTTTTAAGGGCATATTTCAAGTTAATTACATTATTAAACCATTTATTTTTTAATCTTAGCGAATGAATATAGTCGAAACAGTGACGAGATGGATTTCCAATTTTGCTAGAAACCAATTTTCAAGGCAACATTTTTGGTGAGTTTGCTACGCTTCCACGCCAATTCTATGCCATTCATTTTGCGTCTTTGCTATCATTCATACTTACAATTCTTATCCCTCGTGCTATTATCTTCATTTTTGTTTGACATTCTAAACATAGCTGAAAAAAGAATTTCACCGATCACATTGTAAACAATATCAAAGCGAGGAAAATCAATCCGAAGTGGAGCCCGGAGAAACACATTGAATTCTGAACATCGAGAAGAAAACCCTCGAGAATCAGATCGTTAAAAAGGTTACTTTACTAACTAGTGTTTCTAAAAGAGGAATTTTTCATTTAAAGAAAGAAATGAAGTTAAGTGCTTCTACTGTACTGTCAGCTTAAGATGAAACAGAGTATAAATGTAATTAAAATTAAATCAGACGATAAATTATTTAATTGAATATATTTAAGCTAAATGTTATTAAAATTGAAGTAAATGATAAAACATTGAAAAGTTATCTTTCCGCTAAAAGTGATTCACCTAAAACAATAGCCCATTGGATGGCTAAAGAAATGGCTACCTCACAACTGACTTAAAATTTTGAATAATTTATTTTCAGTCATATCTTGATTCCAGTTTACATATGATTTAGGGTAATACATAAATCGATAAGTAAATAAAATACTTTTTTATTTCCAATGGCAGATTGTAAACAGTTACAGCAAAAAAAGAAACAAAACATAAAATAAGAACAAGAAATGCTGCAACGAAGTTCATTAATCCATCATGTCTCTAGCCTCCCAGTAACGTTCAGAAAGAAAGGACTTGCGAAGCGCAGGGCAGTACAGCAGATGATCGGAGTCCATATCTTCAAAAGAGCTGCAGAGTGCAAGGCGAGAAAGGAGCGATTTTGAATCTAAAAAGATGTTTCCGTTAGCAATCATGTCTGGTGGCTAGGCGGAATTCAGTGACTGCTCTCTGTCTTGGGTCATAACTTAAATTGGAGACAGCATTCTTCCAAGCCTTGTGAGATAGATGATTGGAAAGATCTTCTTGAGCATTGCTTTGATTGATTTTTTAAAAATGTTTTAAAATGTACAGATAAGCAAAGGGCGAGAAACATTCTGTTTAATCAAAGCACCCCTCTTAGCCAGATAGTCCACTGTCTCGTTACCTGGGCCCCCACAGTGGGCGGGAACCCACTGGAAGACAATAGTTTTCTTAACAGAAGCCAGATTCGTGAGGTGACGATGACAGTCCAAAATGTCATGTATAAATGGATGTTCATCAGATACGATGGCTAACAAATATTAAATTTTAATAGTACTAATTTTAAAATAATACTTAAATTTACATAATACTTATAAATAAATATTTAGTTTTTTTTTTTATTTTTATTTTTTTCCACTGCAATCCAATAAAAACCTGGAGGAAATTTATTACGACACATTTTTAAAAATTTAGTTCATTAGTAGTGAAAGCAAGTATCAGACATATATTTTATTTCAATCCAATAAAAAACTCAGGAGAAATTTATTATGACGTATTTTTTAAAATTTAAATTCGTTACTGGTGAAAGCAGACTTAAAAATTATACTCAAAAACAAGATAAATTTTTGAAAGGTGGTCAGATACGACATTTTTGGGTTAACTAAAACAATAGCTCTTTGGGTAGCTTATAAATTTCTCCAATATTTTTGTACTAGATTAAAATATAGCACCCATAAAAATATTTTAATTATCTATTGATTGATGTTATTACCTTAAATCATATAAAATCATAAATGAAAACAAATATGATTAAAAATGAATAAAATTTTTCAAAATTTTAAGACAGTGATAAGGCATTTTTTGCCACAAGAGTTTCGAGCTTTTTTTTTTCTTTTATCTAAAATTTGGTTTTCTTTTTAAATATATTTTTGGAATCAAATGATTTTAGTTTTGATTTGTCAATAGTTCACTGTCATTTGATTTATCATTGACATCAACAAAGAAGCTTTTATAATAAATCACGTGATATAATAAAATAAAACAAACTATATTTAATACGTAGCAAAGAAAAGAGTCCTTTTGGTGGAAAAATCTGAACTTCGCAGTGCATCGCATAGAACAATTTTTTGAACTTGTCTTTTATTTTTTTTATTACTCAAAAAAATCATGAAAAACCAAACAATTGCAACTTATTTTAACTTTCATTATATTTTCATTTAAATACAATTATACCCCATAACTCGCGGTAATCGGGACCTATTGTTATTAATGTAGACAGTGGGGTGATGGAGATTGTTCATCCCGAATCTACGATGGTTTGCTCTTACGCAAAGCGCTGGTTGTCTAGGGGGGGTAATTCCGGATTCCATGTGTTGTTGAAGGAAAAGGCTCGCAGTAGCTTTACTTGTTTATTAGGAGAGATGATGAAGAATGAAAAGTATTTACACTATGATATGAAAAGTAAGTTGACCAGTTCGTCTAATAAAGATAGATGGCTGCCTCATTTAACCCATATTGGCGATGGAACGCGCTCGGGCATTTGAAGATTACTTCCGACGCGGGTAGCGAAGGAGAAAAGAAGCGGAAAAAGTGGCGGCAAGAGAGAGAAGAGAGCGAAAACGAAGTGTCACTCAGTTTTGTTCTGAAATAGGTGACGCTGCATGAGCTTATCACCTGACTCTGATTCGTGGCAACATCTGTTGAGTATCGGAGGAACTGGTTTTACAGTAAATTGGAAAATAAAATTAATCGCTTAGTAATTAGCTGGAAAATCCTACATTAATGCGCGAGTTAAGTGAAACGGGAGTGACGTGTTAATAGAAATTAAGCAATAATATAAATGCCAACCTTGATACAAATTTTTTGAGTTACGTTTACACTTTTTTTTCCATTATTTTTAATTATTACGGAAATCACGTATATAAGAAGAAAAAAATCTTTATAACTGTTAAAATTTAACGAATAAAATATAGCTGCCGTACAGCTATTATCACTGATCAAGAATTATTGCAAATAATCTCCTACAAAAAAATTCCAAACTAGAATATTTAACCTTCCGAGAAATGGTAATTCATAACCAATCCAAACAACCAAATCCAAAAAAAAAAAAAAAAGTTTTACAAAGATTTACAGTCTCATAGCCACAAACTTGGAGAATGCATCTCAAAAACAACCCATTATTCATCTCCGCTTAGTGAGATTTCTGTCTCCTCTTTTGTGACAAAAGTCAGGTTTGCACTTTACGATCAGGTGACTTGCAGCCCTCTGTCGCATCCCGTTCTTGCCTAGAAACTCAGAGTGTGGACTTTCGCCCAGTCTTTTTTGTTTGTTTGTTTGCATCTTATTCTATTTTATTGCCCCTTTATTTGGATTTGCATAGCGATATTGTCACTGATTGCAACCATTGCCTCATTTTCAAAAAAGCATGTTTTCAGCGTTTCAGGCTCTTTTTCTAAGTTCCCCCTGCTCGCCTGTCTTTTTGTTGTCAAATTCAGCTTTTGCTTCGGAGTCGTGTTTCTTCCAAAGTTAGCGATGGATTTCGTTTCCTTCTTTTTGACTTATGTCTTTGATCGTCTATTTTGATGATTTTTAAGGTTTCCCTCCTGTATATCTTTTGTTGATTTGTCTCCTGAAAGATTCTTACTCTACCTCTGAGTATTTTTTTTTTGTTTTGCATGTTTTAAGGAGCGCAAACTCCATTTGACCTATTTCACTGTCATATTCCACTCATTTGGAGTACAAAATACAATTGCAAATTGTAAATTCATTGCATGTTTATCCTACGATATATAGAAGATAGAAAGAGAGAAGTATAAATATTTTCTTTTAACAGCAAGACCTAGTATCATTCGAAAAAATATTAACATGAATATCCCAAAAAACTCATAGTAGAACTGTGAGTTAACGGGGTTCGACTGCATCTCAGTTATTTTGTTGCTTCACTAAAGTTTTATAAACCACATTATCAATTTTGTAAAGCATTACTATTTTTATTTTCCTATTTTGCACTCTAATGTCCAGACTAATTAGTTTAACGGATATATTCATATTATATTATTTTTTCTTTGTGTATTTTTTAAAAATTTCTGTTGGAAGAATATAAAAAATAAAAGAAAAATACTCTATATATCGATATCTTAATTTTTTTTTTCATTCTTTCGAGTGTACATTTTCACATTTAAAGAATATTAGGCTATTATACTTTAAATACAATAAATTATACTGAACTTGGAATGTAATAGTTTAGATTTGGAAAAAAGGTAATTAAAAATCTGTACAGGATTAATATTATATTCCAAGAATTCAGAATGGTGGAAATAAATCCACAGTATTTTTTAATTCTTACAAAATTTAATCTACATCAAACACAGAAGTCTTTATTTATATGTTTATCCAAACGTTTAAATTTATACTGACTACAATAACACTTTCAACAGTATTAAATTTATTGATAATATTTTCAAAATGAAAGCAGTGTAGTCTGGAATACTTTGAGAAAATGTGATTAAGTTATCTATCGCGTATTTTCAAAGCGTCACGTATTCTCTCAAAGTTATTTCTGAATCAAATTTCTCCAGTGAAAAAAAGGTAATTCTTTCTTTACAAATTCAGAATAATTTAACACATTTACGGACGTGAATGACATAGCTTGAATTTTAATCGCGAGGTAATTATCACACAAATGCACATATTCAAATTTATAGGCCGCATTATTATGCTTTTAAATTTACAAAGCGTTTTTTTTTTTTTTTTTTTTTTTGATATTTTGCATTTAAAGGTTTTCATTAACTGATTTGTTTTAAAAGATTTTTCATTTTTTTGATTTTTTTTGTCTTTCTTATTTTTATAAATTTTTGTAAGCTGGTACATGGCGTAAATTAAAAGCGTAACGACATCTAAACAATAGCATTTAATTTTTTTATAGCTATTAAAATGTGGTATTCCAAGCCCTCGGACAAAATGTAGGGTATATTTCCGTGTATAAGCGGAGAATTTTTGGAACTTTTTCTGAGCTTATGTAAGGGATCGGTTCATATACGCATCCGCTGGTTCGCAAAAACGTAGGCTCTTTTCAGTAAGTCATACCCTAGCAATAAATCACCAAATATAGCGCGTTTATATCTCTTTAGTTCATATATCTTGCGCTTTTCAGAAAAATAATTCTAAACGAAATTATAATTATTCTTATGAAAATGAGTTAATTTATTTTCGCAAATATGTGACGACTGTCCTTCATTATTTAATTCCAAGACCATTATTCCTTTTAATTAAGATGTTATTAATTACGAAATTCCACTAGAAGATACGCAAAAGCAAGATAAAATACATCATATATCAATAAAGCATATATATATATATATATATATATATATATGTATGTATATGTGTATTGTGTATATATATGTATGTATGTATATATATATATATACATATACATATATATGTATGTATATATATATATATATATATATGTGTGTGTATATATATATATATATATATGTAAGATTTTCCATCTAATTATTAAACAATTCATTTTTATTTTTTCAATCTACTGTAAAACCAGTTCTTTCGATACTCAATAGATGTCACCACGAATCAAGAGTCATGTGATAAGCTCATGCAGCGTCACCTATCCCAGAACAAAACTGAGTGACATTTCGTTTTCACTCTCCTTTTCCCGCCACTTTTTCCGCTTCTCTTCTCCTTCGCATTACCCGCGTCGGAAGTAAACTTCAAACGTCCGAGCGCGTTCCAGCGCCCTTCGCTAATATGGGTTAAATGAGGCAGTCATCTATCTTTATCGAAAGAACTGGTCAACTTGTTATATCATAGTGCAAATACTTTTCACTCTTCATGATCTCTCCTAATAAACAAGTAAAGCTACTGCGAGCTTTTCCCCTGAATATCAACAACAACACATGGAAACCGGTAACAGAACTATCCCCCCTAGACAACCAGCCCTTTACTTAAGAGCAAACCATCGTAGATTCGGGATGAACAATCTCCATCACCCCAATGTCTACA
>BMAW01023351.1:201909-222625 GCA_019974015.1 Nephila pilipes | reverse complement strand
TTATACAATAACCGAATGAATAATAACTTCTTATACGGCTTATTCACTAGTACAGAAATGCAAAAATAAAAAAATCCTTATGCCTATTAATATAAGTATATGTTTTTTTTACATTCAGAATAATATATTATTGATTAAATACTTGCTTGCCGTAGAAATAGGAGGACAAATAAATGTTGGACAAGGATGTGGTTTTTATTCAGAGGTGTTATTTACAACATGTGTGAAGATTTGACTCTGTATATAAACATTTAGTCAAACGTTTTATCCAAAGAAAAGTGGGAGAGAGTCAAGATGATTCGTTCATTCTTTTTTTTTTCTTTTCATTATAAATATTTATAAAAACTGTAGACGTCGTAAAGACTTTCATCTCTTAACTGTTTTATCCACTTTTTGAGGGTCACTTTCCTGCGAATTTTGACAAGAGATGTCGTTGCTGCAGTAGCTTTCATTTTTTAAAAAAAATGTTACTTAATCTATATTAAAAATTATGTAGTTTAATATAAAGCGTTATATCTGAGAATTGGAATAAAATCTTTCAAATCATTAGATAAAACTAAAAATTGCATTTGGCAAGCGAGAAAATTAAGTTAATACTCTCTTTCCACTTGATATTATGAATTATAAAATAATACAATCCCAATTGATGTATTTCTAAAATGCAGATAACAATGGCATCCGAGAATAACATTGAAAAAATTTAACAAATATATCACATTATTTCTAAAGGGTTTTTTTCTTCCCTTTGCTATCGTTCGGATGCAGAGATCAGATTTAAAGAGTAAATAGTTCATGTATATTTATTGTTTGGTTAAATTTAGTTCCCACAATACACAAATGGGTTATGCCTAGTTATAAATATTATATCAGAACCAAAATACTAAAATATACACAAACAATTAAACATGCTGATGTTAATATTTAATACTAACATTCCTGCCTCAAAAATTAAAAGTTAAAAAATACAAGTATTATTTCAATTCAGATGTATTTTTTTTTTAAAAAAAAGGTCAATTCGAGAATGTACATTAACTAATACATTCAATAATTTTAATTGCATTTTTTTTTTTTTTAATTCCATAATAAAATGATTCTAAGGCATTTGTTTAATTGTGTGTATAGTATTAGAAAAATGTAGTTTAAGGGACATAAAAATATTTATTCTATTTTTTTAAATAGAGAAGTAATTTAGTACATTTTTAAATGTATAGGAACTTTTTTAAAAAAAAAACATTTATAAATAAAATCAGAGAACATTAAAGAAGCAGTCCAACTATTAAAGTCAAACGGCTTATAAAATAGGAATTAACTGAAAAAATTGGAACGCATCATATTTTTATTCGCTTGAAATATAACAAAAATATTAATAAAATTGCTAACTCAATTTTATGACAATAGAGGGCGCAATAAATCTTATAGCGTTTATACCAGATTCAGTGGGCTGTGCATGAAATGAAAAAAGTAAGGTTCTGAAAATGAATTGATGTTAATAAACATTTTATATTTATTGAATGGTTGATGATTGTATGCTTTTAAATACCATTAATTCAAATAACAGTACGTTGTAGTTTTTAAATGCTCCATTATCATAAAAATTATAAAGAATAAAAGAAATATATTTCAATACTTACTATTCATAAATATTCATTTTCTCAATTTTGGTCACACATTATTTCATGCATCTTTGCTTTCAAATAATTTAAGTTTCATTACATTCTATTTGAAAAGGTCAAGAATTGTTCCATTTGAATAATTAATTTCCTTTAGAATCGTTGAAAGGATGTAGAACAACAAAAGTAAAACATTTAGTGAAATGGTTTGATATTTTATTTAAGTTTATTTGCTAATTAATTCAATGTGAAAATGCAATTATATCACGTAAAATTAAAGTTCTAAAATTCATTGTTCATTTTCCCTGCGTTAATTGTGAAAGTTCCTCTTTAAAGTACCTCAATCTGAAAATTAATATATATAGGGTGTTTTCATGGGTTCTAATTTATAACAATAATTAATATAATGATGGTTATTACAGACAAATTAACCACTTTTAATTATTGATTAGTATTACTTAATTACTATAATTTAATTAATTCATTTTCTTATTTACTGGCATGAAAATAAATTAATTATATTAATTTTGCTTTAATAATCCTGCTCGGATCTCATTTGGGTTAATTAAAAATATTGTATCCATTAAAATTTTTTATTTTTAATCAAAATGTATGATAAATTATTGTTATTAAAATGTAAAGGTTTTATTAAAATATTTTAAAAAATTGCAATTAATTCAGAACCTTTCATAAGGAAAAAGAGACTATTTAGAAAAATTTTAATTCCACACAGTTCTTATCTAAAAAAAAACAGAACTATTTTCTAAACATAATACTATTTTTAACGAAAAAAAAAAAATAATTCCAAGTCAGTGCTAGTTCTTTTGGTAAAGTGCTAAATTTTACAGTAGATTTTGGAGGGTTTTTGAATATATTTCAACCACACATTCTTATTTTTATCCTTTTTTAAGTATTTAAATTTGGGACACTAACGGGTTAAATACAACAAAACATAACAGAAAGGAAAATAAGCAAATATACACGATGATGATTTCAAAAATACTTGTTTCTTGTAGTTCAAAAGTACATGATAGATGGCATTGCTGAGGCAAAGTGGTGTCACCATCATGCCATCAGGTTACACGGCTCCAAAATAAATTTGACACTGATTCTTAGGTTAGTCTTGATTTGGTAAACATTTGCTGTCAAAGCAAAATTTGATTGCTACAGCGTCGAGTTCTCACCATCGATGAATTCTGGTTTTACCATTTAATATAGAAAACTACACAACAATAAAAACAATGAGTTGCTTTCTATAAATCTTCTCCAAAGAAGGTGAAAACGGTCTCATCTGGTGGAAAAGGCGATTTTCAGAAAGCGAAGGGCATCATAATCATGAACTTATTTTTAAAAAAATGGGAGGAAGGTCACTGGACTATATTACACTGAGTTACCTCTTTTCCCATCACTAAAATTGGTATTTTTTGAACCGCTTCTTAACATCTGTTAATGGAAATGTAAGCATCAAGAACGCAACATAAAGTTATTCTTTGATGATAGGTAATACATTCAATAGCAATCATTTTTTGGAAGCGAAGGGCATCATGTGCATGAACTTCTACGAAAAAGGAAAAACGATCAATGGATAATATTATGGTGTGAGTTACCTCATTTCCTATTCCTCATAACAAAAACTAGTATTTTTTGAACCACTTCTTAACATTCGTAAATAGAAAAAACGTATCATAAAATTATTTTTTGATGAAACATTAGAAATAAGTAATTTAGTAGCAATCATTTTTGGGAAGCGAAGGGCGTCATGTGCATGAACTTCTATGAAAAAGGAAAAACGATCAATGGATAATATTATGGTGTGAGTTACCTCATTTCCTATTCCTCATAACAAAAACTGGTATTTTTTGAACCACTTCTTAACATTCGTTAATAGAAAAAACGTACCATAAAATTATTTTTTGATGAAAGATTAGTAATAAGTAATTTAGTAGTAATCATTAGTAGTAATAATTTTTGGGGAGCGAAGGGCGTCAAGTGCATGAACTTCTATGAAAAAGGAAAAACGATCAATGGATTAATATTATGGTGTGAATTACCTCATTCCCCATTTCTCATTACTAAAACTGGTATTTTTTGAACCACTTAACATCCGTAAAACCACTTAACATGGAAATGTAAGCATCAAGAACGTACCATAAAGTTATTTTTTTGTTGATAGATAACACATTCAATAGCAATCATTTTTGGGAAGCGAAGGGCATCATGTGCATGAACTTCTATGAAAAAGGAAAAACGATCAATGGATAATATTATGGTGTGAGTCACCTCATTTCCTATTCCTCATAACAAAAACTGGTATTTTTTGAACCACTTCTTAACATTCGTAAATAGAAAAAACGTATCATAAAATTATTTTTTAATGAAAGATTAGTAATAAGTAATTTAGTAGCAATCATTTTTGGGAAGCGAAGGGCGTCAGGTGCATGAACTTCTATGAAAAAGGAAAAACGATCAATGGATAATATTATGGTGTGAGTTACCTCATTTCCTATTTCTCATAACAAAAACTGGCATTTTTTGAACCACTTCTTAACAATCGTAAATAGAAAAAACGTATCATAAAATTATTTTTAGATGAAAGATTAGTAATAAGTAATTTAGTAGCAATCATTTTTGAGAAGCGAAGGGCGTCATGTGCATGAACTTCTATGAAAAAGGAAAAACGAGCAATGGATTAATATTATGGTATGAATTACCTCATTCCCTATTTCTCATTACTAAAACTGGTATTTTTTGAACCACTTAACATCCGTTAAACCACTTAACATGGAAATGTAAGCATCAAGAACGTACCATAAAGTTATTTTTTGTTGATAGATAACACATTCAATAGCAATCATTTTTGGGAAGCGAAGGGCGTCATGTGCATGAACTTCTATGAAAAAGGAAAAACGATCAATGGATAATATTATGATGTGAGTTACCTCATTTCTTATTTCTCATAACAAAAACTGGTAGTTTTTGAACAACTTCTTAACATCCGTTAATGGAAATGTAAGCATCAAACATACCATAAAATTATTTTTCGATGAAAGATTAGTAATAAGTAATTTAGTAGTAATCATTAGTAGTAATCATTTTTGGGGAGCGAAGGGCGTCATGTGCATGAACTTCTATGAAAAAAGAAAAACGAGCAATGGATTAATATTATGGTATGAATTACCTCATTCCCTATTTCTCATTACTAAAACTGGTATTTTTTGAACCACTTAACATCCGTTAAACCACTTAACATGGAAATGTAAGCATCAAGAACGTACCATAAAGTTATTTTTTGTTGATAGATAACACATTCAATAGCAATCATTTTTGGGAAGCGAAGGGCGTCAGGTGCATGAACTTCTATGAAAAAGGAAAAACGAGCAATGGATTAATATTATGGTATGAATTACCTCATTCCCTATTTCTCATTACTAAAACTGGTATTTTTTGAACCACTTAACATCCGTTAAACCACTTAACATGGAAATGTAAGCATCAAGAACGTACCATAAAGTTATTTTTTGTTGATAGATAACACATTCAATAGCAATCATTTTTGGGGAGCGAAGGGCGTCAAGTGCATGAACTTCCATGAAAAAGGAAAAACGATCAATGGATTAATATTATGGTGTGAGTTACCTCATTCCCTATTTCTCATTACTAAAACTGGTATTTTTTGAACCACTTCTTAACATCCGTTAATGGAAATATAAGCTTCAAAAATGTACGATAAAATTATTTTTGCATAAAAGATAACACATTAGTAGTAATCATTTTTGGGAAGCGAAGGGCGTCATGTTCAAGTACTTCTTCAAAAAAAGAAAAAAGAAAAGATCGCTGTACAATACTTCTATGAATTACCCCATTCCCCTTTTCTCATTATTAAAACGGGTACTTTTTGAGCCACCCTTTCATCTTTCGTTAATGGAGGAGTATGCATTTCGGTAAACGGCAGTGGATTCGTTTGTGATCATTTAACATAAATACTGTAACCTAAGTACATCGAACTAAGTAAATCTCGTCAACCGTATGATCAATTAACACTCCTCAATTTCACTTCGTCTCATTAACGTATTTACATAAGAACCTTTCCTTATTTACATTACATTCAATTACTTCACATATCTCCTGATTACCAAGACCATAAACCGAAACTCTAGAGTTTCCTGGCAATTATCTTAATGGAAGAAAACACACGCTCTCCCCATTCTCTGTTTTTTTTTTTTTTTTTTTGCCCCTGTTCCTTTTACAAAATTTAACGATACCTTATTAAATTAAAATTCGACGGATTAAATCGAATCATCCGGGTTCCGCAAAAGCGTTGCTTGAACAGAAAAGACGGTGGAAATCCTTAATTTGACAGGCTGCTGATTCGGCAAAATACCTCTTGAAGAATTCTCGAATCCCTTTTCGGTAAGCTGCCACATAGAACGTGACAGTAGGAGCAGTGGAGGAATTTGACGTTAATAATTTAATACCTCAATTCTAGCGGCGTGTCCAATTTTGCTTAAAGGTTTTAAAAGATTGTAAGCTTTTAAAAATGCTTTTTCGGGACTTAGGGTGGAGGATTAGAGAAACATATTAAACAACTTTCCCCTTCAGGGACTTACACGAAGAATCCCTCCTCCCTCCCTGAAGTGAGAAGAAGGGTTTACAAACGGTTTAATTTGTTATTCATAGGAGCATATTTGGGTGGTGAAAGGCTTTGGGTGAACTTGTTGAGACCTTGGTTCGTGTCATTTTCCTCTGATTAGTTGTAACTCTCAATAGATGAGGATGTTTTGACGCGAAGGAGGGAAATATTGGCACATTTTGTCACGTTTAAAATTGTCGTTGGGGTTAGAATGTAACTGAATTGTAATGTTCAATTTTTCCCTCGTTAATCATTGCTATGAAAGAAATTTAAAACAAAATTCTTATGAATTACTTAATATCAATATAACACATATTAGAAAGTAATTCTAAAAAATTTTCAATTGGATTTGCTAATTTTATTTTAACATGTGCTGTCTTTTTTTTTCTAGTCTTTGTTTGCTCTTTCGTATAAATTCTTGTCTTCATTCGAAACTTTTGGGTGACCCATATATTCGAGCAAAAAAAATTCATCGAAATCTCTGGTAAAAGTAATAACTGTTCAGTTCTAGAAAAAGTAGAATTATTCAAAATGAATATTAATTAATATAACGTAAGCGTACTTCTGATCCCCACACTCCACAGAACCAATTATTATGTAGGAAAGAAAATACCTTTTTCAAATTCCTAATGCAGTTTTATTTTCCTAAGCAAACCATTCTAAAGTGCAAAAACGTTCCCAATTTTAACATCAATAATAATAAAGATAGACGATTCAGCCATAAAAATCGATTATTAAATTAAATATTTAAAAAAATAAAAGCAAACGATAAATTATTAAAGTAAATAATAATATTCTATTCGGTTATTAAAATAAAAGCAGACGATAAAAAAATTAAATACCTCAGTTTTGTAAGTACACTTTAAGCAAACTAAATGTAATTGCTATAATCATAATGTATTATAATATTATTCTTTTGAACCTAACACCATGTACACTTTATTTAATGCCCACGCATTTTTGTGGACGCCATTTTCTCAAAAACTTAATATGTTAGCACATGTTAATAAAAAATAATGAATATTTCTTCCACAGTTTATTAAATTACAGTAATCCTTTCGGTAATCTGGAAGATATCGGATCAGAGCACTACTAAATACAAAAAGATAACTAAAAAATAACGCATTTAAATAGAAAAAGCCATACATGACAGTGTAAAATTTAACGCAATACACGCAAATAAAGTATCAAACACTCAAAATAACGAAAATTGCAAAGAATTTATTGTTTTGTATTGATAGCCAACATTATTCCTTTGAGTGAGTGAGTGAGTGAGTGTAAAGTTTATTAGCGCAAGAGCCAGATATGGCTATACTGCGCCAAACGAGATTTTAACTGTGGTATAGATGTAAGGAAATTGAAAAAAGGCAAAAATTGTTTGACAAGAAGGAGGGTCGAAAATAGAGAAGGATCGCTAGGGTAACTAGGGGATGCGTCATCCGTGTTTACCAAAGACAGTAAACCCCATAGGAAAGAAAAAGATCACTAGGGTGCCTCGGGGTCATGACGCCCATACTTACCTGAACAAGGCAAGTCCCTGAGGTCCCCTGATATAATCCCCAAGGGCAGGATGCCCGGCTATACCCCCAGATGTTGGGTACCCATTTTAGTCACCACATGCATGAGCTACAGTGGGACTATTTGTCATTCTCGGTCACCACACGGGTCATTATTACTTTGATGTAGAAAGTATAAAATGATTACCTGTGACTTTCCAACCCGTGTAAAAGAATCATATTAATAAAACGTCTGGAAAGGTGATGCGATGCGATTGTTTATTAATGTTGCACCAAAAAACAGCACGAGGCTGTTTGCAGAATGCCCAAGGGGACCGAGCTCACACAAAGGGTTCAGAGCCACAAGCCGGCAGGGAGGCAATCGTCCCCGCACCCAGTATTCATTTGCAAAAAAAAAAAATCTTACAACAATAAAGGGTAATATATAACAGTACATGTTGAAGTATAAAACATAAATTTTTTAATAATATAGACATTTAAAGGTAAATAAAAGCTTACGATGTGTTTACAGAATATGAAGTAAATAAAGCTCTTATACTTCTCATTTTTCTTTCTTACAATGCATATCACTGTTCGACTTTTGGCAACGGAAATAATTTTGAACCTCAGTCAAGTGACGAGGGCGACACCTCAGATTGCATTTCCCTCTCCAAATTTCGACACCACGCCAATGGGAAGATTTATGATCTCTAACAAATTTAACATGCATCAGCCCCACTACACGAAGATTCTTCAGTGGCTTCAGGGCTTGAATCTACGATCCTACAAATGCAAAGCCAGCCGCGAGTTCGAGACTATAATACTAAGCTACCGCGGCCACTAACATTCTCACAATTCGTGTCATTTTTACATATAAGTGTTATATATCTCTCTCATTTATAATCAAACTCAACCATTGCTGAATTTCTACTACATGGTGTTAATGTTTGATTATTATTTATAAGTTAATGTTGTGGAATTCATACATAGAGAAATAAACACACACAAAAAAAAGAAAGAAAGAAATTATGTTAATAAAGAGAAATTATTTCTCATTGATCAAAACCGCTTACTTGTGAACTAAAATTTCTCATCACAGTTTCTTAATTCAGTTCCTAGTTGCAATTTCATTTTATAGGTGAGTTATATCTCGTTTCCCCTTTCAAATATCCTTTTGGTACTTTTATATGATGCTGTTGGAATTTAATATTTTTTTCCAATCGATCAAACGTGACTTATGCAGATAACATAAAATTACAGAAGCTATTTTTTGAAAAAAAAAAATTGAGGAAATACGTGTATAAGCAGCGAAGCGTTTAATCCGATGAGTGAAATTTTATATAGTGGTAAATATAGCAAGTTGAAGTTATTAATATGAAACATGTCTATCAAACCTGATCTTAGAAAGGAACTTTAAAAATGATCACAGAAAGGATCTACAAGGAGTCAAAGATTCGAACCCTTACCTGTTAACCTTCTAATGACTCGAACCCGATTGGTTAGGAAAGGTAAGCATTAAATTAAATTATTTTCACAAATGGAGTGGTTAAGAATTGAATTTTGATTTTTCCTGGATCTGAATAAAATAACTTTGGTGACTTTCTAATCATTGAACTATTAATTAGCGGTTATATAAATAGTTATTAAGATCAACAGAAGAATTAATATCGGAGCGTTACAACGTAGATAAATAGGACTGTATTTCAAAGGATATCTGAAGTCACATTTTATTAGACCCTTTAATAAAAGAATAGCTCATAATCTAGCAAACGGAGGAACCTCTGTTTTTAGGCCGAATTACTTCTTTCGTCTTCCGTGAAACCAGTTCAAAAATAAAAATCTCAAATCAGCAATTACGGAAAGCCAGTTCAACTCACTTATTGTACAACATGCAAACTCCTCGTGGCGCCCTTACTAGTTAGGTAGACTGAAACTACAAACCACCCTTTATAGACTTCCTTGTGAACACACTACTAAAAGTCTTATTTTTGACATGGAGTAGAAAACTTGTTACGCGTTTCCTTTGTTATTTAATTCTACAACCATCTTTCAGACCGGTTAAATAAATAATTACAAAACTCCAACTAAAGATATGTGAGCGCAAGACAAAGCCCTTTTATTAACTATCAATATCAGGTCCCTCTCTCTCTCAAATCCCTCTAAACTCATCAATCCTAATTTCTATTCTAATAATAAAATCTTACCTAACCAAATCCCTCGTTCTGACTCAAACACTTCTCGACAACAGCCGATTCGTATATTAGTACTGTAACTTCATGACCCCAGAATTTGTGGATTGGATCGATAGCGTGAAGGAATCACACAGCTTGAATAAAAATACTTCTTTATTGTACAACTGTACGAGTTATATTCCAGTTAGAAGGGATTTTCGCCTTGTTTCTCTTCGCTCAAAGTCATTAACAAAAATAGCTAAAATAAACTACTACAAATAGGAATACATCCACGTGAATTTAGTCCCAAAATCGCAAGAGCGGGAAATAGCTTAAACCTCTCTCGCTCCCTTCTTGCTGGAGCGTCTCTTTCGCTCTCCGTCAGGATCCCCTAGCCTCCTTTCTCTTCTTTTCTGTCCCTTTTAAATCCTCGGATAGGGTTGACTTACGCACCCCCTTCGATTTATTTTCATTTTTGATTGTACAGCCAAATTTTACAGTCAACCTCCGTTTCTGTCCCTCAATGCCATTCGTTCTTATCGGACAATATCAAGTTTAACGCAAGTGCATGCAGATGTCGGACGTCAAATGGCAAGACCCTAAATCTCCATATATATCTATGTCATGGGTCACAATACCTCACAAAGAAGAATCAACCCTGTCACACCTGTGTAGCAGAGTCATGTGTTCATGAATGCAGTTGACCAAAGCAGATGAACCCAGATTTGGCTCATTTATTGCTTTGAAGTGGAAGACTTTATATTACGACTTTGAATGGGAAGTTGGAAAACAAAAACGGGAGTTCAATGCAAAAGTCTCTGGTGGGGATTATCTAGAGCCAATGTTACAATACTTTATCAAGGAATTATTTCAATCCAAACTATATTAATTACGATACTTCAATCCCATTTACAATTATCTATCAGCCGGTCGTTATTCTCTAGCTCCCTTCTATTTCCTTTCATTACGATTTCACTTATTTATCACTATTTCTAATTCAAATCACTATACTTAGAAATAGTAATATTAGTGTCTGTTAATTTAAAAATTAAATTCCATTTTGGTTGGGAAGAAATTGTAATTTTATGCATTTGAAATTACCAAAAATTCCATGAGGGTAATGAAGGGAAAATTATGCATAGCCCAACATCACAAACTTCGGCCAGCACTAACTGTAATTTTCTCCAGGAACGTCCAAGCAATTTTTAAAATGGTACGGTGCTTGGCAGAGAAGATAAAATTGTCACATCATTCTTCCGTAACATCTTGAAAATTTTTGGCCACGTTTACTTGGTCTAGACTTCGATTAGACCAAGTAAACGTTAGAACTAATCATAACGAAATCACATTTATGTAACATTTAAAAAGTTTTATCGCTATAAATATCAATAAATTATTCAGAAACTTAAGTCTTAGGATACTGTTTCACAGTTCCTTTTATTGCAAATTGTTTACATACAATTTTAAAAAATTCTTAGTTGAGAGAAAATGGTAATTTTCTCCAAATTGGGAAGAGCTGAAACACTTGTGAAAGATGAAGCTAATGGTAAATGAATATGAAATTCGCGATTGAAAATTTATATTTATGTATTTTTACAGAAATTTTGCTAATATTTGGAAACGCAGTAATTTAGATCACATTTTTCTAATAAGAGTTATTTTTCAATACCTGACAAAAGCCCCCTTCCAGGATGTGTATTTTTAACAGAGATTGTGGTTCTATCACAAAGTATTTGCGAAATAAAATTCGAGAAGAATATGATTTTGAATTTTTTTCAACACTTTAATTAGTTTAAAATGTCTCATTTGAAGCTCTATCAATTTAATTTTGAATCGCAACCAATTAAGCATTCCATCCAATCTAAAAATAGCCCTTAATACTTCTAGAAAGGTTTCTCTCATTCATTTTTCACTGCATTACGCATTCTATTGGCACATAAAAGGAATGAAATATTCACTCATTGTGGTAGTTCAGAGAAAAGCGTTCCTGCATATTCCGAAAAATACTTCGGAAAATCTTTTCTGAAGTTGTCTTCTAAATTAATGAGCAAAGGGAAATGAAGACAAGAAAAGCCTTTTAAGCATTCGGAGCTTTTATAATATTGGGGCCTTTGTGTTAGTTGAGCAATTATTTGTCTTCAATTATTAAAGCCTTAAAGCATGAACGAAAGCCTTAAAGCATGAAAGGCTTTTCTATTTTGGCATTAGGAAAACTTTGTTCCATAAGCCCAGCTGCTAATTCATCTGCAAAATAATTTCCGATTATTTTTACTTTCAGTTTCTATAACTCCATTCGAGTACAATAACTCAGCCTTTTTATGAAAATTTTTTCTAACATTTGTGCTGATATGCTGCAATATCGTAAAGCCTTAAGCATTACTAAAATATAACCAAGATATACATCTGATTAAAATTTATCCTACATATTAAGCAAGTAATATAAAAAAGTTTAATCAATTCCTACTTAGGACAACAAAGAAAATTTTTATTTTAGTTACTTTTCATTAAATTATTTGGCGGTATTTTGCCAAATGTGGCTACCCTGGTCCGGTTCGCAGACTTAACGTTTAGCCAAAAAAAAATGCCAAGTTAAGCAATTTTTGAAATCGCGCCAAGAGGTTGGGTTAAACTGCATTTTTACCAATTAAATTTAATTAAATGAATTAATGTTTGAAAAAACTGTATTAACATCAATTGTCCTCCACTACAAGTTTAAAAAATGTATTTGAACTTGAGTGGATGAATAAAAAGTGTTTTACTAACGATTAAAAATTTGAACAAGTTATATATAGAGAGAGTGTGAGCTAATAGCAGAAATTTAAAAATTGATCCTTATGTACATAATATTGTAAACTACAGCTATTAATATTGATTTGTTTGGTTTCAGGAAGGAGTAGAGTGATTGATTTTGATTACTTATTAATGTTTCTCATAAAAGCAACACGCAGGCTATTTGCGATGGATCCTGCAATTCTGAATCTCGATCAAATGACGAAAATGTCACTTGAGTAAGAATCTCTCTCTCTCCAAACTACCACACCACGCCATCGAGAAGACTTGGAGTCTCGACAGATTGAACATCCACCAAACCGGCTTATCGGTAGGAGTTTTGTGACAACAGGACTTGAACCCACAACGCCGACCGCGAGTTCACTACCATAACCTCTAGGCTACCGCGCTCGTCATAGATCGAAGTAACCCGCAAGAATTCAGTCTGCTGAGTTTACAATGACGGCCTTCGAAAGGTCAAAGAACGCTGGGAGAAATGTATAACTTAGGATGGTGCCTTTATAGATGAGTCTTAAGAATAATAAATAAAAACTTAAGTTTCTCTGTTTCGATTATTTTTAGTAACAATAAAGACTTTTCTATTCAAATAATTAAAACTTAACGATACTGCTAGTTACTTCAGTGTATGGCTTCCTGAAACCAAAGAAATTAACATTAATAGCTGCAATTTACATTATATACATAAGAGTTAATTAAAATGTTGAATAAATTATATCCATATCCCTTGGTTATTTCTTAGTAATAATTAAAACTTTCAAATAATCTTCGTAATTACGCCTTGTAGTACTTATTATTTCTTAGTTAAAATATCAAAATTTTCTTCAACATTTTTATAACAGACACAAAGAAATTTAAAATTCCGTTTTATAGCAATAAAGATGCTACCGTATTTGACTTCTACTTGCTTATATGATTTAGCGTCAAATATAACCCACATAATAATATTTTAGGTACTATTAGGTCCCTTTACTTTTATATTTTGTTTATTTGCTTCAATGATTCCATTGAATACAGTGAACAAGAAGAAAAACTTTGGAAAATTTTATGCGACCATTTCATCCGGGTGGTCATGGTCACCAGTTTATGGTCCGCATTGTTTCTATCGTATCAAAGATACGAATACTGTCCTTATATCCAGGATGATATATGAATTTGCGAGAAAAAAAAGGGGGAAACATTATGGCAGCAAAGTGATTGTTGAAGGATTGCTTGTTTTGAGTTTTCAAAAGCCTTAATTAAGAAATACAAAGAAAAAAATACAAGATGTTCGAGAATTCATTTATAAACCGTCTACACATTGATTGGTTGGTTTTATGGTATACAAAGCAACAAAGATGGAATCCATCTATTACAAAGCCTTGCCGTTATATCTATGCTTGTTTTCTGATTCATTCACATTTAATCTGTTGAGGCTCTAAGTTCTTTTGTTGGTGCGGTGTGGAAGTTAAGAGAGAGAAGGTGCCACCTCAAGTGTCAACCTTATCACTTGACCGAGTTTAAAAACTACGAAATTATTCGCCGATGGTCCTGGTGTTGCTAGTAAGTACGACGTTGGTAAATATTCAATTAATCAATCAAAAAATTCACTAAAGACCCGTTATGTAGAGCACCTGAGGCATGATAAATCTGTCTGGACCCTATTCCCTTATGTTGATGTGGTAAAAAAGTTAAAACAGTGGGATGCCAGCATTCAAATGTCATTTTCGCTATTTCACAATGGCTCAAAATTACGCGAGGTTCATAGGCAGTATCCAACTTGTTGCCTCTAAATGCAACATTAAGAAAAAAAATCAGTTAATTGGAAAATTTATGCAAAACTGTGTAAAAAATAGTTTTGTGATTCGAAAATCAATCAACTTTTTTCTATTTTTATGTATTTATTTATTATTCATTTTATTTATTTATTTATTTTCCAGGGAAATATACTGGCGTGTTTATTCATTTGAAGTTGTTTAAACTTCAGCGAGTCGGTTACCGAAGACATGTGGGTCAGGTAATGAAAATAGAGCGAAAAATATATCCTAAGCGAAAATATCCCAAAACTTTTTTCCCGATTCTTCCCCTTTCCAGAAATTTCTGCGAGAAGAACTTTCTCCCCGTAACCCTAGTAAACAACGCACGAAGTCATCCCATTCTCTTAAAGTCTACCGGCAGCGACCTTTTGCCTTGCATTTATTATTAAAAGTAAGACAACAAAAACTCGAATTATTGAATGTCTCCGTCAGCAAAAATTCTTCCGCTTTCCAGCCGAACTTTTTCTCGGAGAGATTTCTTTCTTTTTCCCAGCAAAGAAATGTAATAACTTCTGCTTAGAAAATGCAGAGATGATGTGAGGAGGAGGCGAATAAAACAGCATACATATGCTCGGAATTATTTTGCATCATCTCCTTTCAGCGGATTGGAGAAACTGAAAACCTACTGGGAGCACAAGAGAGCCCTCTACGCATACAACTCTCGGATCAGGAAAGAAATGTATAGAACTTGAGACCAGATAGGGAGAAGAAAAGTTTTTTCTTCTTTTTTTGGACTGCTGCCTTCTTTATGTTTATTTGGGTTTTTGGGTACGTTCCTCAGCAAAAAAAATTCAATCCGACTTTAGTAGTTTCGTAAGAGGATGGAGATTATGAGAAGTGAATGTAGGCTCTCTCCCTCTTTCTTGTAACTGTTCTGTGGAGAGCTCTACAGAAACTTTTCTTTCTCTTGTAATAGTTTGTAGATGTATATCGTTCCTTTCTTGTACAGTATTTAAGTTTTTTAACTTTCTTAAAGTCAAATATTCATAGTATTGGCACTGAGGTTTCTCTAATGGAATCTTAGGACCACGTTAGAATTTTCACTAATTAGAATATTTCAATAAGCCCCCAGATTTTTTTAAAACTACACTTTGATTCTTTTCCTTCTCTTTTGTCGTCAATTAATTGATTACGAATTAACGTCGCCCTTAGAAGCAACACGAGGATTATTGGCGACGGACAGATCTCGTCATTTTAATCTCGGTCAAGTGAAGAGCCTGACTTTGCACCTTCTGTTCAATCTGTCATAACTCGCCACAGGAGGAATTGGAGCCTCGATAGATTTAACGTGCATCAGCCTCACTATATATATATATATATATGCGCGCTTGTGTGTGTGTGTGTGTGTGTGTGTGTGTGTGTGTGTGTGTGTGTGTGTGTGTGTGTAAGTGTGTGTGTGTGTGTGTGTGTGTGTGTGTGTGTGTGTGTGTGTGTGTGTGTGTGTGTGTGTGTGTGTATTAGAACGGTGGTGATGAGATTCTACATACCTAATCTACACTGGTTTGCTCTTACGCAAAGGGCTGGTTTGTCTAGGGGAGTAATTCCATTACCGGATTCTATGGTGATTTCGTAGGAATTCAATGATGAGGTTTGAAGTTATTTTACTTCGTTTATTAAATGGAGAGATGAAGGGAAAATATTTACAACAGGATTAAACAAATTGACCAGTTCATCGGAGAAAGATAAATAGCGGCTTCATTTAACCCATATCGGCGATGGGCTGGTTTTTGGAGTTTATCTTCAATGCGGGTAATGCGAAGAAGAAGAGATACGGTAAGAGGGGGAAAGAGAGTGCGAGAACAAAATGTCACTCAGTTTTGTTCAGGAATAGGTGGAGCTGCACGAGCTATCACATGACGCTGATTCGTGGTGCCATCTATCGAGTAACTGAGGAACTGGTCTTACAATACAATTGAAAATACAATCAATACTTTGATAATTAGCTGGAAAATCCTATAATATATATATGAGAAATAAACTTAATTTTTATTTTCATTCCTTTTAAGACCTCTCTCTTTCTTTACGTAGTCACCATCGAGATTTATAGATATCTCCCAGCGTTCTTTGATTTCTTGAATGCCCTCATTGTAAAACTCAGCAGATTGAATTCTACCTTCTCCGCATTATGGGTTACTTCAATCTACGGCTTTTTAAAACGAAACAAATCATCATTAATAGCTGTAATTTACAATATTTTATAAATAAGGATCAATTAATAGGCAGAATAAATTTTATTTCGTTACCTCGATTATTTATTAGCTAAAATTTCAGTAATTTATTAATAGTTAAATTTAATAATAATCAAAACTTTACAATATCCCCTCGTACCAGTTCAAACTCCTAATCTTTGAGTCTCAAAGCAGGGTATCAACTATATTTACTTATTTGAATATCCGCATGGTAAACAAAATGAAAATGTTGCATGCTGAACGGAGCGTTTTTGATCATGAATAACAAAACATGCAAAGGAATATTGGCGTACGCCTTCCTTTTTTCTTTTTTTTTTTTATTAAAAGCACTCCAGAAATTCCAATTTATGCACGCAGGATCATAGACAAAACCCTTCATATGAATGCTTAACAAAAAGTGAGGCGTTCCGAAAAACAGTAATTTGATATAACCAGGTCTTCTAAAGTTACAAATTTTAAAATTTTTTTTTATTGCATTCTTTGAATATTTATTTTGAAAGTAAAACCCAGAAAGCAAAAAATGAATAAATCAGCTATAAAAGCAGTACTTTCACTGTGAATAAGTAAGGGGAAAAGAAAGAGATATACCCCGAAGCTATGTAAAAATGTGAGCTTTTTGAAGCATTCGTTTATATAACGATGTAACGAAGACAGACATTTATGTAAAATGAATAAAATTACATTGAAATGTATGGTCGAAATATACACTTTCAAGAACTTTAGGTTTATAGAGAAAAATATTTTTAAAAATGCAATAGTTTATCGGCGCATACATTTTTTGTACCAGCTAAATTCATAAATATTTTAAGGCGCATTTTTGACGCTCTAAGTAGATTTAAACAGAAAGAGAAACTTCAAATTCGTTCAACTCAATGGAAAATAAAAAAAAAAATATTGCGTAAATAAAAACGGAAATTTTTCACTTGGTATCTTTGACACATAAACTAAATCCTAGAAATAGTCTAGGTATTAAATATCTTATATTTTTTTACGTCATGGCAATAAAGATGTGAATCCAGAAAACTGTAATTGTCATTCCGAGACATTTTCGTATGTAATAATATTTAAAGGCTTTACTGAATACCATCGACTGATGTCAGTTCCCTAATATTACTGTATTTTTATAATTTATCGATATATATTGAAGCTGTTTTTTTTTATTCCTTATTATACAGGATTATCAAAGTTAAACTTTCCTCACTCGGAGGGAAGCGTAGGGTGTTGTATGGGTCACAACAAAACATGAAATTTGGACAACAGACCATTCAAATTCCATTCTCAAGATTTATTAAAAAATATAAGATGGTTCAAGAAGTCTCTTGATAGCGCGCAACAGTATGTTCTTCAGTTGTTTTATCTATCCCATGATTCTACCAAACCTTTTCCAATCGCAGAATAGAGTGCTTCACAGCAGAAAGCTGTTCCGTAAATCTGCAATGATTCCACGAACATGCTTACAATGCATTTCTACAGATGTGTCAAGGTAGTGGGTTCTTCTTCATAGATTTTATCTTTTTGAGAACTCTCGCAACCAAAAGTCTCACAGTGGCAGATCATCTGAGTGAGGAAGCGAGACTGTTGGAAAACAAAAGCTGATCGCACATCTGATGGTGATTGTTTGCTGTAACGCCTGTTGAACGCCACAATGAATATGAGGAGGTGCACCGTCAGGAAGGTGGTGATGTTCTGCCATTTTGGGATGACAAATGTTGTTGTGTGGGAATCAAGGCTCCCTTCGAGGCATTCCGAAAATAAAAGTCGATGAAAGCTCCCTCTTCTGGGAGGGAGTGTTACTTAATGCAGGCGAAGTCCTCAGACGATACTGGTCATATGGAGCAGAAGTAAATAGTTCTCTTATAAAAGAGAAATTACAAGCTTTATTTTTCATAATTTTCCCTATTTTGCTTGATTTCAAATTAGGAACTTCTTAGATGCTTTTAATTTTTTCAATTTTGCTCTAATTTTTCCATTTTCTTATATTTATGTTTTGGCAGCTATCGTGAAGTTTGACGATGACGTCACAAGGTAATAAATATTTCCTCTAGACAGTCTGATAGGAGCAAGTATTGTGGCTGCCCCCACCCCCCGATATCGGGGCTCGATTCTTCCCCTTCTAGTCTCATTCAAAGCTAGAGAAAACGAGAGTAATTTAATCCCTGTCGTCCTTTCATACCATTTCTTTCTTACTTTCCCAGTAGGGGGAGTGGGTAAAAAATCTCTAGTCTGTGGTTACCCTAATAATGAAAATACACTAAATGGATATCTTTCTTTCGTGAGGCGAAAGTACCCTTCCGTTTTGTTCAAGTATTTGAAAGTTGTCCCAAACTAGGAAGAAGCGGGCTTTTCCATTGTTTCAAAAATAGTCATACTTCCCGTCAGATTACTTTTTTTTCACTCCTCCTTTTTTCATGCCTTCTAATTTCAAAAAACCTGTTTCTACTATTTCATTTTTTTAAAAAATCGTATCACTTTATTTATAAAATATCGGCAATGCTGGTGAAATATCTTCGTCAAATACTGAATTGGAAATATGCCAAATTTTGAGTACACTGATTAATTATATAAAAATAAAATAAATTTTAATAAAAGCTGATATCTAGTCAAAACAAATTGCTGTGATGTATGTCAGTATGCGGTTGTATTAACTGAAATAATTATTAGAATTTTGTTGAAAGTTTTGCACCCAACTCTAATTACTCCAATTCTAAAAGTAAATGGGAAAGAAAATTTATATCAAGGCACTTGCTTTTATTGAAAGTTTGATTTTTATAATGAAAAGATACACAGATTTTAATATACATACACTCCTTTCATTTACTTTTTTACAAGATTTTATTTGGATTTTTCTCATATCGAAAACAAAAGTTTTAAAATCATAAGCTTAACTCAATTTTTGTTTTGAGTGAAAACTATTTTCTTTAACAAAGGCTTACAAAAATTTAAGGTAGTGATAATTTTAGTTTGTAACAGGTAATCACGTTACAGTATCATTAACATGTATGCATCAAACACTCAGAATAGAAACTTATAAAATACAGAATATACCAACAAAAGAATAAGTAGAATGCATGTCAAATATTTGTATTGAAAGATATAAATTTTTTATTTTATTTCCAAATCAAAGGGGGGGGGGAAAACTATGGAAATAGAACAATGAACATACAGTTTCAGGTGTCGCGCCTTTTATCAAACCTTAGTTAATTTTTCTGGAGTCAGTCGCTAAGAAGTTCATTATGTTACTCTAGTACGACATTAATGCAAACAAGTAAATAAAATCTCTAAGTTTGAATAAATCATATTTTTCTAAAAAATATAGTGTTATTTAATAGAAAAAAAATTAGACATAAAATATGGTAACTTATTTTAAGCACTTTGTGTGAAAGCAATATTCTAAGATACTTCATATAATCTTAATCTACATCTATATTCAAAAAGTAATGAAATCACCCTTGAATTATAAATACATTTTATAAATTTATCTCAATACGAGATTGTCCACACAATCTCATCGTAATAGAAATTTGTCGATTATTCTCGACTTTAATTATGTAAAATAATTTAATTGGGGAAAAATTTATTCCTATGGACACTCTATTTTTAATTACAAGAAGGAAATAACATTTTAGACACGAAATTCACAATCATTCAGTAAAATAAGTACTTGTTTTGTGCTAAGATTATATCTAAAGCATCTAAGTTATTTATTTATGTTTTGTGATTGAGACTGAAAAAATCGATAAATGGGAAAAAAGAGATGAGGAAGATAAAATACCAATAAGCATATCTATCATGTTAATAATAATACAATTTTTCCTTCGCATATATATTTTGGTGAAATCTCGTTTTCCTATCATCATAAAACGCCCCTTTTTTATTTTAGGGGGGGGGAGAAAACAATTCAATATATTTATTAGTAAAGCCTTATTAATATAATACCCACTTAATAATTTTCAATCTACATTAGTTTTAACAATAAAAGGAAGGAAAAAACTAATTCGAGGTCAAGTTCTGAAAACAAAAATTATAAGCATTGAATA
>BMAW01023351.1:134243-186909 GCA_019974015.1 Nephila pilipes | reverse complement strand
TGAAGTAATATATGTGTGGAGATCTGGTTTCTTAGGCAATAAGGCTACAGCATCCTATCTATAGTTTATTGAAAATACTCACAAAAAGAGCATGGGCGTTATGCGCGAAAAATAAAAAATATCACTAAAATATATGAACCACAACCAATCTTGCCTAATATTATCAATGTATCACCAATAGTTTTTTTTTAATTGATTGTTCAAAATATAAATATTTGATTCGGACACCCAGTACCTTTTTAAACTGTTTCTTGGTTTGTTATTATATGTACTGTTCCTACATATGTTTGCAAATGATTTGTAATTTATCTTTTGCATTTGTTGATTTTCTCTTGATACCATTGGCTTCATTTGAGAAGCCGTCGAAGCAATAAAAACCTTTTCTCCGTAACATTCGAAACAATGCAAACCTTTTTAGGGTTATTCATTATGAATTCTTCTTTCCTTCTAAAATCGACGATTGACGACTTTTTCTATTTAGTTTAATAATATTTCTTATTTTGCACTCAAAGCTTTTTATATCATTCGTTTTACCATATTCTTTAATTGAATTATTTCTCGAAAAGTACAAAACCGTTCCATTCGATCCATTGCTTATTTACATTTGCCATTTTAAAAGAAGAATAAATTTGAAAGTATCAAATGATAATTTTAATTTTAAAAAATGGACTGTTGCCAGAAATCTTGGTTCCCTAAAACATTTACATCTTTTAATCCTCTAAAAAATTGTTCTAAAAAAATCCTTTATAATATTTCAGAAATATTATTAATATTGAAACTATTTTATAATCCCCACTACATATTTTCTAAAGCAGTCTAGTTTTAGACTGCAAACTATACATTTAGTCAAAAACTCTGAAATACTCGTAGAACTTCAATTAAATTCTGTATTTAGCGATCAATTTATTTTTAAGGTTTTTTTTAAATAATCAGTTATGATTTTTTCACTGGACCTTTCAAAATAAATTAATAAGCCACACCATAATAATATACGAGGATGGTTCGAAAAGGGCCTGTTTTTGATGACAAATGGTGTTTCTAAGGCTAAGAGGGACTCCAATTGTGTGTTGCCATCTATTGAAAGACACAGAAACCAATCTAACACTGACTTGTTGTTTAACATTGTATTGATTTGTAGATTAGATTAGCTTCGAATTGTCACCGCAAACGAGATCTGGTTACATCACTATACGTCGAAAAACAAGCAACAATCAAAACAAATGAGTCGCTTCCGATGAATCTGCTTTTAACACATCGGCCGATAAGTTCCCGGTCTAATGAAGAAAGTACAAATTTTTCAGTCAAATTCGATTTTATTCATCAACACAGTCTTACGCAAGAGCGACACAATCATTCCAGCTCTTCTCTAACATTTCGATACCTTTCTTGAAGAATGATTTATCTTTGGCCTCAAAATAGGCGGTTGTTTCGGCGATTACTTCATCATTCGAGCCAAATCTCTTTCCTGCGAGCTTTGTTTTTAGGTATGCGAACAGGTAATAATCACTGGGACCAAATCTGGAGTATAGGGTGGGTGCGGAAGCAATTAAAAGTGTAATTCGTGCTATTTTGCTATTATAGCCAAAGACTTGTGACACGATGCACTGTCTTGAGGAAAGATCACTTTCTTTATTTGCATATGGAGCCGTTTCTTCGAAACTTCCTGTATCAAACGATCCAATTAGGCTATGTAGGGATTGCTATAGACTGTCCTGCCTATTTCATGGTAATCGATAAGCAAAATACTACACGCATCACAAAATATGGACGCCATAACTTTGCCAGCACTCTTTTGCGTTGTTGGCCGCTTTGGGCGAGGTTCACCGGTTGCTGTTCACTCATCTGACTGCAGATTTGACTCTGGTATATAAAGGTGGATCCAAAGTTTCATCCATCGTTACGAATCGATGCAAAAAATCTTTTTTAATTCGCCGAAACAATTTGAAACAGCGCTCGGAATCATTGACTCGTTGCTGTTTTTTGGTCTACTGTTAGCACACGCGGTACCCACTTCGAAAACAGATTTTTCATAGACAAATGTTCATGCATAATAAAGCCTACATGTTCATTTGATATATTTAGAGTATCAGCTATCTCCTGTAACTTCACTTTAAGGTTTGTCAAAACGATTTTTTGATGTTTTCCGGTATAACCATCTCTTTTGAGCGATCAGAGCGTGGTGCATCATCGGTGTTCGTACAACCACGTTTAAATTCAGAAAACCAGCCAATAACGGTCGATTTTCCTGGATCAGAGACCAGATAACACTTATCAAGAAATGCTTTTGTTTCAATGGTGTTTTTTCCCATCAAAAAGTATTGTTTTATCAACACACAAAATTCTTTATTTTCCCATTGTTTTGAAAATAAAAAAAAAATGGTTTCACTAAAACCTCTGTAAGTTTTAAACCAAACGTCAGATCATCATAAAATTTTTACAGCTACCTTTTGAAAGTTAGTACTTACTAAAAATTATTAATTCTGTATTTGGGGCGCCATTTGTGAGTCAGACTGGGAGCTTATCAGCCGATGTGTTAAATAGACGAAAACAGTTTCATCGGCAAGAAAAATTATAACAATAATTTTTAGAAAGAGGAGACGTAATGTTCATGGACTTCTTAGAAAAAGGAAAACCGATCAATGGACAGTACAGCAATGAGTTACCACATTCCTATTTTCCATTCCTAACACGAGTATTTTTGAGCCATCCTCGTATGCGAGGTAATGGGTTGTATTGGCTCACGAAAAACATAGTCCCTTAAAATTCTACTTACAACCAGTGTTTTTGCAACAAAAGACTTACGGTACCTTTCAAAGAAGTTCGAATTAAAAACGTGCTCTAATCAATAATTCATTTCTCCAAGGAGCACAGCTTTCAACTCGGTGAAAAAAAGTATGAGGAACATTATCTCCTCTAAAACTTTCCTCAAGACGTAGCGAAATATGCAAAATCATTACAAACAACTTTTTCCTTCTACAAAATTTAAGAGATAAAATCAAGTATTAATTTCCGATGGAAATCTTGTTGCCAGATCCCCTTTACGTGCATCGATTACAGATTCAAAAATCACGCCATGGAAATCTCGAGAGTCCAGCGATCTGAACGGAGCCTCACGATCCTGAGATGAATTTCTAATTATCAACTTCTGAATTATTGAAATCCTCGAGACGTGTTTCGTATCCATCACGTTTCCCTGTTTTGAATTCTAAATCGTACGTAATGTCGTCATATTTCTTTTTGCTTGTTACTGATACGTTCAATTCATGACATGATGATGCAGCAATTATGTAAGAGACACTGGCTTCCGTGTTTCTGTGTGCAAACAATGTTTGAATGGGTTTTATGCGTAATATCGTCTTTTGTCGTGGTTTTACGGGGAAGGTAATCTAAATCACACATTTTTTGGTGTGTTAGAGATATCAGAAATTATTTAAATTGAAATATGACTTCTTTGACCTTGGTGAAATTCTTCAATAAATAACTGAAATGACAACAGGAAATTTTGTTTTGAACATTCAAATAAAATGCGGTTGTAAGTGTGTTTCATTGAGCTACTGGGGAACATTCACTACACTTACATCTGGATTTACTTTCTGATTTTACATTTGAATTTCCAATTCCTTTTCCAACCAAAGAAAACGTGATTATGCAAATTTACAAATAAGAAGTGGGTAACGTTGGTCTATTCGCGATTTTCTCTTCACTAACCTCGGGGACTTTTGCGATTTTAATTGCATTCCATAAAACCTCCTTGCCAACCAAATGACACTTGGTTAAAAAATTGGATAAAGATAAGAATCCAAGTGAATTGAATTAGAAACAATGATATATAAGCGAATCAGAATTGAAAGGAAAATGAAGGGAGATAGAGGGAGATAGAGGAAAACGACAAGCTGTGATAGATGTTGTAGATAGGCATGAATCATCGCAATTAATCATTTGTATTAAAAGCAGTTGGAAGTGATTCTTTATCAGCATAATAGGAGTCAAATCTGTCAAATCGGAAGGTGCTTGAATCGGAATGAATTATGTGATAAGCTAAGGCTTTATTAGAAGAATATTGTAACGTAGACTATAGATAATGCATTGAACTCCCGTTTTTGTTTCCCAACTTCCCACTCAAAGGCATAAGAAATTCATAAAAAGTTTACTACTCCAAAGCAATAAATGAGCCAAATCTGGGTTCATCTGTTTTGGTCATCTGCATTCATGATCACCTGACTCTGCTACACAGGTATGGCATGGTTGATTCTCATTTATGAGGAGTTGTGAGCCATGACATAGATATATATGGGGATTTAGGGCCTAACCGTTTGACGTCCGACATCTGCATGCACTTGCATTAAGCTGGATATTGTCCGATAAGAACGAATGGCATTGAGGGACAGAAACGGAAGTTGACTGTAAAATTTGGCTGTCTAATCAAAAATGAAAATAAATCGAAGGGGGGTGCGTAAGTCAGCTCTATCCGAGGATTTAAAAGGGACAGAAAAGAAGAGAAAGGAGGCGAGGGGATCCTGACGGAGAGCGAAAGAGGCGATCCCGCAAGAAGGGAGAGAGAGAGAATACGATTTAGGCTATTGCCTGCTCTTGCGATTTTGGGACTAAATTCATCTGGATATATTCCTATTTGTGGAATTTTTTAAGCTGTTATTGTTTGTGACTTTGTGCAAAGAGAAACAAGGCGCTTCTAACTAGAATATAACTCATGCAATTGTACAATAAAGAAGTATTTTTATTTAAGCCGTGTGATCCCTTCACGCTACTGATCCATTCCACAAATTTGGGGTCACGACGTTACAATATAAACTAGAATTAACTGAGGTAAAAGGGGTTCGAGGGAGAGTGACTTTGCACATTCTTTGATAGATAATAATCTATCAAAGAACGTGTCTTTTACGTATCTTCTAATGGAATTTTTAGCTTACTATTTAATTAGACTTTAAGATGACTGTGAAGTTATATAATGAAAGAAGTCTGTCATAAGTGCAGTGAGCGGATTTAAACAAATGTATAAAAATGTGACGGGAAACTGAAGATTAAGTTCGCAATGATCGAATAATGATGTTAGTGAGAATAGTAGTGAAATTAGAAAGGAGTAATTTTTGTTCGCGTGTGTGTGCTTACATCGAAAACTAACGGGTTGTTTAGAAGAATCTTCTAGAGTGAGTGGAGATTGGAATACCTTCTCGAACCATCACTGTTTATGATTAAATTCACTCAGACCAGCAGAAATGGATAAAAGAATTGTCTGATTTTATTCCAATCTAAACTACAGGAGCGGGAAGGGTTACTTGACAACGAGAAAGCACATTGCCATAATTGCAAATAAACAAACAAGCAATTTAAACAAACTTTTTCTCTTCATTCAACTGTGATTATTTGTGTGCTGAGACTTTAACTTGGTGAGTATTTTGCTAGTAAGCTATGACCTCTAAAAAGAATAACAGACATGTAATACAGATATTCTTCAAAATATGAGGGTTGTTCATAAAGTATCCGGCATTAGGATTGGAAAATGGCCTATTAGGAATGAGTAAGATAAATGGAGTAAAGTACTGCAATACTGCCTATTGATCTTTTTCCTTTACCGGATAAATTCATGGGTATGACGCCTTCACATCCCAAAATATAGTCTCCATAACTTTTCTGGTCTATGAGACCGTCTTCGACTTCTTTGGAGCATTTACATATTGTTGCAAAAATTTCTGGGAAAATGGGAGAGAAATCAGTCCAATAAAGACACTTTTTCACAAATCTTCAGGATGATGCACAGGTAACAGAGCTTGGACAATAATAGCGCAAACAGAAAACACAGGACTTCAACTGATTATTGACACAGATATAGGAACAAATATAACACTTGTATAAATCAGTAACATACACACATAAACAATCGCTCTTACAATAACTGTCAACTCACCAGCTTAACAGTTCTTACCACACACAAATCTCCATAGTACTACTTTGCAATCGAAAGGTAGAGTCCAAAAACAGAAACACTCTGACTTTCGGCGTATTTAGGCCTCCTTTTGGCCAGGTAAGACGTCACATGAAAAGATTAAGGAAAAGTCTGTAACTTTTTTCCAGTGAAGATATCGACTCGATTCCAGAACATTCGGGAATTTTCCATTCGTCGCCAAGTCGCCAAAATGGTCGCCAAATCCGTCGCTAAGGTTAAAGGGTCATTGCTTAAGCAACGCATGGCGAATTGACTCATGATAAATAAAATAATTATAACTCTCTATAATTATTTAAAATAATTTTAAATAATTATAAATAAAATAATAATAATAACTCTTTGTAAATGTTTCTTTTCCTTCACAAGAGAACCGCTGCAGGGAAGCGACATTTCATGCTCGTAACAATATATAAAATGTTATAGTAATAATTTTGCTATTAAATAAGGCAAAAGGACTTATAATAATTTAGATGAATACCTACACTTGAACATATTTCTCTGCAAATACTAGGATCAAAAAGTGTCTGGAATTGGTCAATCACAATATGTTAAAATTATTTACAGCATTTTTATTTCTTTTTTCTGTAATGTACTGTCCTCCTGCATTTATATAACACATGGATCAATAAGTTCCGAGACTAACCCAGAGATGGCGCTCGTAGTAAACCAGTAACCAGGTCTTTCTAGAGTACTAACCTTTGCTTGAAACGTGTCAAAATTTTAAGTCGATCGGACCAGAAACAGCTGAGTTATCGAGGTTGGAGTAAAGTCGATTTGTAGTTTGTTTAAAAAATGGAAAAAACCGAGTTTCGTGTTCTGATAAAACATTGTTTTTTAATGGGTAAAAACACCGTGCAAGCGAAACAATGGATTGAAAAATGTTACCCGGATTCTTGTCCATCAAAAGCAACGATTTGTCGGTGGTTTGCCGAGTTTAAACGTGGTCGTACCGACACAAATGACGCGGAACGCTCGGGTAGACCTGTGGAAGCCGTTACACCGGAAAATGTGAGTGAAGTGACAAAAATTATAATGAAAGATCGTAAAGTGAAGCTCCGTGAGATTGCTGAGATGACACAGATATCATATGGAAGTGTATTTAATTACTATCCTTCATGAAAAAGGTTTTTTCCAAGTGGGTGCCGCGATTGCTTTCGATGGAACAAAAACAGCAAAGAGTCGATGATTCAGAAAGCTGTTTATCGCTATTTACTCGCAACAAAAAAGATTTCTTGCGTCGTTACGTGACCATGGACGAAACATGGATACATCACTACACTCCAGAGTCGAAGCGAAAGCCGTCCGAAGCTTCCGAAAACGCAGCAGTCAGCTGGCAAAGTCATGGCGTCAGTTTTTTGGGATTCGCATGGCGTGATTTTCATTGACTACCTCGAAAAAAGTAAATCGATCAACAGTGATTATTATATTGACTTGCTGGTGCGTTTGAAGGAGGAAATCGCAAAAAAAACGACCGCACATGCAGAGAAAAAAAATCCTTTTTCACCAAGACAATGCACCCTGCCACAAGTCGATGAAAACAATGGCAAAATTGAACGAATTGGGCTTTGATCTGCTTCCCCACCCCCCATACTCGCCAGATTTAGCCCCCAGTGACTACTGGCTCTTAGCTGATCTTAAAAAAATGCTCCAGGGGAAAAGATTTGGCTCAAATGAGGAGGACATCGCTGAAACTGAAGCTTATTTTGAAGCGAAAGATAATTTTTTTTATAAACATGGTATTGAAAAATTGGAAAAGCGTTGGAACGATTGTATCACCCTAAAAGGTGATTATGTTGATGAATAAAAAAAATTTTGCAAAAAAAATGTTGTTTTCAATGTTAGTCTCGGGACTTATTGATCCATGTGTTACGTGTTACTCCGTTCATGAAATGATTCAAAATACCCCTGAAAACCATTTTTGGAAAATATCTTCGGTGGTTTCGTCGTATTTCCTGTCACTTCTTCTGAATCAAAAAAACAGTGTCCTTCAAATTTTTTTTTTCGGGAAAGAGATAATACTCCGCTGGAGTTAGATAGGGAGAATAAAGAGGATGTTCCAGAGTGGCATTATGCCTGGCAAGGTACCTTTTAACGATCAAGGAGCGATATTCCACGGCATTGTCATGCAACAAAAACCAATCGATACTTTTCCATTTTTTATATCGTTTTCGTCTGATTGCATCTCGTAGCCTCTCAGGATCTCTAAGTAAAGTTATTTGAAGATAGTTTGGCTATAAGAAATATATTGTGGTGAAACCTGTGGTCTGTGGAAGAGGAGGGATGCCGACTTTGAAGATCAAAACCAATGTTTGTGCAACCTTGGCGAAAACACTTATGGAAACTCATCCGGTTTTTTTTTTTATTTCATTGCACCCTTTCCCTACGCTTTCATCAGCACCTGATAGGTCTCAAATAATGATTTCTCCAGCAAAACAAAGAATCTGATATTGGTATACTGTTTTGAAGACGACATTTCAAAATCCGACGAATGCAAACACCACTTTGTCAGGCACAAACAGCTACTTTCGCCGACAGTAATGCTAATGGCTGACAGCGGCTCAATACATTATTTAGTAGTGTTGCCAGCCTCAGAGAGAGAAATTGCATCTTAAGCGGACACCTTCTTGACTGTAGGCAATGATTGCGAGAATTTACACATTCGTATTACATCCTATTATTACTAAGAATTCAATACATACTTTTCGAAGGGTACTGTCGCAGTTGTCGAATTGTCATAATCGAGAGATAGTGATAGGCGTTTTTTCAGTCAAGATGTGCATTCAAATACTGATTCCACTGAATACCCTGCTGCCGTGGTGTCCTAATGATCGTGGTAGAGAACTCGCTGCCGACGCTGTTTTTGTCGACTCATGAGTTCGTGCCCTGATGCCTCTAAAGACTCAACTTGTATAAGTCTGGTTGAAGTCTCAAGTTATCTTATTAGAATGACGGGGAAGTTTGGGGATTGGGGTGCTATCTTGTCTGCGTCACTTGACCGAAACTCAAAATTATGGGGGCCGTCTCAAATAGTCCTCATATCATTTCTCAGTGCGACGTTAATAATCACAATCCACAAATACCGTCGAGTAGCGAGGATGATGCACTTTACATCTGACGGAACTCAAGATCTGCTCGCTGACATGGTGAAGAAGTTTGGACTGTGAGGTGCCATGTAAGATGTCACCCTCGTCTATTGACTGAAATTCAAAATTATGAGGTTTGGAGCCCTTAAATCTCATTTTACTTCTTATACGAGATCACTAAACAGTAAATCATTTCAAAATTATACAAATATTGCGTCAAAAGTAACAAATTTCTTTCAACATGAAATGAAACATACTTCTTATATTATTTCATAGAAACTTTCAAGGTTTTCTTTAAAAAAAATTGATGGAAAGGAGTTAAAATAATTGGTTGAGACTGACTCCTTTTGTCAGTTAGCTACGATAGTTTGAATAAGAGAAATTTTTCATATTGTACATGATTGCTTTTTGAATAAAGAGCCACTTTAAATATATCATTGACCATCAGATTTTTGTCAAATAATATGTTTCTTGGATATTTACTAGCTAAATTACCAGGCATTTCCCTGGATGAGCTGAAAAAAATTTATACACTAAGGATAACAGAGGAATAACAAAATTTAATAATTAGAAAGTCAAGAAGTTTATTTATTTATTTATTTTTGACATTTTATAAGAGAAGAAAAAAACCTTTATATATATAGCATCAAGTTCAAAAAAGTAAATTTCAATTAAATATTTTAGGTGAATTGCTTGTAGATACACAATTTTTTCCCCCTCTCATGTGTAGATGATCAAGATTACTAACTCTCGAACAAGTGACATAAACTGTCCATGTAAGGCCGCGGTAGCCTAATGGTCATGGTTTCGGATTCGTGATTTCGTTCAGTCGCGGGTTCGAGCCTTGGCCGCCAAAGACCCGCCATGTTGCCGGGGCTGATCCACGTTAAATCTGTCGGGCCCAAAATCCTACCGTTGGCGTGGGGCGGAAAGTAAGAGAGGGAAGTACCAGCTCAGGTGTCGTCCTCGTCACTTGACTGAGGTTCAAATTTGCGACGTCCGCCGCCAATAGCCCTCGTGTTACTTTTAGGCCGACATTAATAAAGTCTAAACTAATCTGTCCATGTAAAAAAGGCTCATTTGTCGTTCATGTGGAACACAAATTAATGAGGGCTCTTTATTATAGATTTATTTATTAACAATTTGTTTAAAAAAATCAAATTGCATTTAAAAAAATTCAATAAAATCGCATTTTTTGATCGGAAAAGGTTGGAAAAAAATGGATCCACATCAAATAAATAAAAAAAACCAGGATGATAGTAAAAAAAAGGAGCGGTTAAAAAATACCACCATCAATATAAATTTTTGAAAAAAAATTGGTGGGAATATGCTTACATCAATGAAGCATCCTAAAAATTTTAAATGACATTTTCAGGGTGTAGAATAATATAAAGGACAGAGAAACAACTTTATATAAGATAACTAGAATGTGTGTTTATGATTTGTACGGGGCAATTTTTTAGATCAAAGCTTGATGAATAAAATGTCGGAGTCAAAGATAGCCTGTGAGGATATATGGCATGTGTGTGACGCATTAACAGGTCAATTGAAAAGTCCCCGGCCTACCATAGTAAAACACATTTTTTTGGCAAAATTAGTTTTTTTTTTTATTCAACATAATTCCCATCAAGGGTGATACACTGATTATAGCGACTCTCCAACTTTCCGATACCATTTTTGTAGTACGATTTGTCCTTTGCTTCAAAATAGGCCTCAGTTTCGGCGATCACCTCTTCATTCGACGAAAATTTCTTCCCAGCGAGCATTCTTTTGAGATCTGAGAACAGAAAATAGTCGCTGGGGGCCTAATCTGGAGAATACGGTGGATGAGGAAGCAATTCGAAGCAAAATTCATGGATTTTTGCAATCGTTTTCACTGACTTGTGCATTGTCTTGGTGAAGCAGCACTTTCTTTTTCTTCAAATGCGGCCGTCTTTCGGCGATTTCGTCCTTCAAACGGTCCAATAACGCTATGTAATAGTCGCTGTTGATGGTCCTTCCTTTTTCAAGGTAGTCAATGAAAATTATTCCATGTGCATCCCAAAATACAGACGCCATAACCTTGCCAGCCGACTGTTGCGTTTTCCCACGCTTTGGAGCGGGTTCATCGTGTGCAGTCCACTCGGATGACTGTCGATTGGACTTCGGAGTGAAATGATGGAGCCATGTTTCATCCATTATCACATATCAACGCAAAAACTCGGGTTTATTACGCTTGATCATCTTCAAACACTGCTCCGAATCATCAACTCGTCGTTGTTTTTGGTCAAAAGTGAACTCTCGCGGCACCCACTTTGCACAGAGCTTTCTCATACCCAAATATTCGTGAATGATATGATGTACACGTTCAGTTGATATCTTTAGAGTGTCTGCTATTTCATTCAATTTCAATTTACGGTCATTCAAAATCATTTTGTGGATTTTTTTTAATGTTTTCGTCGGTAACAACCTCTTTTGGTCGTCCACTGCGTTCACCGTCTTCGGTGCTCATTTCACCACGTCTAAACTTAGCATACCAATCCTTGATGGTTGATTTTCCTGGGGCAGTGTCCGGAAACTCGGCATCAAGCCAAGTTTTCGCTTCAACTGTATTTTTTCCCTTCAAAAAGCAATATTTTATCAACACGCGAAATTCCTTTTTATCCATTTTTTTCACAATAACAAAAGTTGCTTCAATCAAAATGCTATAATTAACAAACTAATGATCCGACAGTTGTCAATTTTTTATACACGCATCTTATGAGTTTTAGGGCTAACTAAAAAACATATGGATTTAATTCTAGTAGCGCCATCTATGTGTTAGGTCGGGGACCTTTCAATTGACCTGTTATGTGCCAGAGCTGTGCGTAGCAGAGCGGTAATCTTCCTGGGTGAACGGGGAATTAGCAAAAATGTAAACACTCGCTCACTGAGTGTGCAATTAAAAATTTATTTTCAACCGACAAACTGATATTTTTCCCAGTTCTCTTTCCAAGTTGTTAAAACATCCGTTACATTTTTTTTTAATTGGATGGTTTGATCAAGGATGTAGATTTGTAAAAAGAAGCAGCAAACTAACAATTAAACATTCGATTTTGTATTAATTTGTTCCGAAACAAAAATTGCGAGAAGTGTAGTTTCGTTTATTTTTCAAACGATTTCAAAAAATCATCTCATGTTTTTTAAGAAGCTCGTTAAAACGCGCATATTTTAGGAGGAAAAAGTCGTTAAAAATAATTGTTGCATTTGCTAAAAAACGCGGAAATTTGTGGGGAAAAAAAGGGGTGAGGTCGAAAAATATCATTGAGTTATACGGTGAAAGGTGTGTATTTCTACATAGAACAGACAAACAAAATTTCGAATTTATATATTAGATTTAGCCTGGAATAAAAAAAAAAAAATGATGTGGCTACGTTATTTTTAAAGGATTTTTTTCTTAAAAAAATCAAATATGCATTAAGAAACTTATTACAATTCTTATCTTTTGAGCGGGGAAAAGTTTGGAAAAAGCTGTTGCATCTGATGGAAAACACGAAAAATTTGTAAAAAAAGGGGGGGGGGAAGGGGAGGTCGAAAAGTATCAACAAAAATAAATGTGAAGAAAATTATTTTTTTTTTTGGAGAGAATACACTAACGGCTCCTACCCCTCTTCAGCGAAGCATATTTCAAAATTCGGTATGAAACAATAAACAGGGTGAATATGAGTCAAGGATAAACAAAAACATACTTTCAAATTTATATATTAGATAATATCAAATACGGAAGTAGAAAATTTGTGAGTTAGACAAAAATGACAATCATTTCATCAGTCATTATGTAATTGGTACAAAAAGAAAGCTTTCTTTTTCTGCTTAGCATAAGATTGAAATCTTTCTATTATAATTTATTCCGTGTTTTGCATCAGATACACGATCTGAAGATAATAGATTTTTCATTTAATAAAACTCCTAGCACCTCTCATATCAAAAAATGCAGTTTGTATTTTTGTTGCTAATAAATTCTGCTAAAACCTTTCAAAGAGAAATAAACCGAGAAAGGAAATATATTTATGCATTTTTTAGTGGATCAGATAAGGCTGAACGTGATTCAAAATTACGAGATCAATCGCTAATAATCTCGTGTTGCTTCTAAGATTGATTAATTTTTTTTATTGATTTCATGTTAACGTTGCACTTAGAAGCAACATGAGGGCTATTGTTCCAAGGGAACCGAGCTCAGCCAAAGCGCTTAGAGCTGCAAGCTAGCCCCTCGGGAGACAATCATCCTCGCACTCAGCATTTGTTGCCAAAAAGAATTTTTTGCAATAATAAAGAGTAAGGTAAGATATTACAAAATTTCGAAATTCAAAAGTAAATAAAATCTTGCGATGAGTTCTTACGAGAATGGGACGTCATAGTTCTTATACTTCTTAATTTTCTTTTTTCTTTCTTTCTTTTTTTTTTTTTTTTTTTTTTTGTAATGCATATCAATCTGTATTCCATTGCCGTCACGACTTCCTGCCACAGATAATCTGCCCCACAGCATTGGGATAAAATTTGCTCACAATAAGGAAAATTTAAGGGGCTGTTGGTAATGGAACTCTAAACTTAGAACTTCGATAAAGTCTCAAGGACGACACCTGAGCTATCACGTTCTCCAAACTTCCATACCCCGCTAATAGTAGAATTTTGAGCCTCGACATATTTAACGTGCATCAGCCTTCCTGCACGGCGAGTCTTTGGTGATATCAAGACTTGAACCCACGACTCGATGAAACAATGTCAACCGCGAGTTCGCCACCACGGCCACCGTTACCTTTATTACTTGTAAGTGTGACGTAAATAAACATTGAATCAATTCAAAAAAAATTGCTCAAATATTACTACATAAACATAGATCATAAAATGGAATAATAACTTTTGTTGCCTCTCGTTTGTTAAATCTCTATCATCCAATTCATGAAACATAAGACGAAACATCCATTTTACATTACTTCCTTGAATCATTTTAGAACAATTTTTTCAAATTAAGTGTTAATGTATCTGAACTTAGAACCATTAAATACTGTCATTCATCATTGCATTCCGATCAAATGTTTTTAGAAGTTTTTTATCGATTAAGGAAGAAAAATTTTTCGGTTTAATCATAAATAATCTATAATAATTTAGTTAATACAAAAGAAATATGTATTTTTTCTGCTTAGTACAGAACTGACGTCTTTGTATATCAATGCGCTCCGTGTTTTACGTCAGATACATGATCTGAAGAGAGCAGATTTTGCGGCTGATAACAACTCAAGCACTGCGCACTTGGAAAATGTAGTTCGTATTTTTCTTACCGAAAATTTCTGTTAAAACTTTTGAAAGACAAATAAACCAAAAGAAATGTTAACTATGCATTTTTAAGTGGGTCAGATAATGTAACAGCTTGTACTTCAGAAATGCGTGATAACGCACAAACCGCTTTGTAATGTCAACTCAAGCTGCAGCCTGAGTTTCCAGAATTTTGCTGTCTTGTGCAAGTCTGCTTTTCCATATGCCAGCTCAGCAGTAAAAAGGCTGTTATCGCCACATGCGTCGTATAAAATTCAAAACAGAAAGCTGATAATACGGAAGAAAGGAGGCGAATCATTCATTTTTGTCTCAAAAAGAAGGAAAAATTATCTACGGTTTTAAACTATTTCCTTTATTGTGTTTACCGCAATTCGAAATACGTAAGGGTTTTTTTTTTTTTTTTTTTTTTTTTTTTTGTACTTTTAAAGAATAAAAGAGAATGGAAAGAACAAAAACATGTTTACGTTTTTATTTTTATTTTAAAGTTAATCGTCGTAATTCTAGTAACATTTATTTACCTTGTTTTTTGACAAAATGGTTGAATATAATTAACTTTGTTTTTACATTCAGAAGAAAGGTTTTAAATACCACACACTTTATTTCATTAATACAGGGTGTTTCGAAACTTGTGAGCAATAATTTAAAGGGTGATAAAAAAAAAACATTTAAACAAGCAATTTTCAGAATACAATGCATAGGGGGAGTGCATAAACGTTCGAGAAGGGCTGCCTATACAGTCTTTTGGCTTACACAGCCATTCCCTATTCACAAGACCATGCATAAAATTCCTTTTCCCGATTACTGCACGTCGCCATGCCTATTAAAAACCACGGTAGAAATGGCAATGTGTAAAAAAAATCGCGCTTTATGCTTCCAATATAACGCCGTTCACTGCCTATGCATTGCATGGTAAAAATTGCTTGTTTTGATTTTTTCTACCACCCCTTAAGCTTTTGCTCTTGAGTTTTGAAACACCCTGTATCCATACATTTTTTAATTGAAATAGAACATATGATTTCCCTTCCATCACCTAATTTACCAATATTTCTTAATCTGTGAGTTGGATTAACGTATAAAATAAACATTAAAAGTTATCTTCCAAAAATCCTGCTGATTTTTTAAAATTTTTTTGTTCCATTTCTAAAATTTTGCTCGATACACACTTCTTTTTAACTTAGAATCAATTCAAAATATATTGCCTTATTACCTTCTATTCATCTTTCTTAGTAAAAGTTAATTTACAATATTACGTATATAAAGAGCAATTAATATGCAGGATAAGTTTTATCCAGATATTCATAGGCAGAGAGAAAGTGGTCAACCACAAGACTGCGTTGTAATGGAAAGCACAAAGTGCGAGTTTTCTTACACATCGTCATTTCTATCGTGGATTTCAGGAGACATAGCCTACACATCGTCATTTCTACCGAAGATTTCGAGAGGCATGGCCGTTTCCTGATTTGTGCACGTAGCTATTCCTCCTGAAATCTACGTTAGAAATGACGGTGTGTAAGAAAAATCACTCTTTTTGCTTTCCATTAAGGCGCCGTCTAGCGGTTCACCGCTACCTCTCCGCCTGTGCACTGTACGGTGAAAATTACTTGTTTAGGAGATTTCTATCACCCCTAAAATTTTTTCCCACAGGTTTCGAAACACCCATTAGTCATAATGAAATCGGATTCAAAATTATTTGATTCTAGTCAGCATCAATTAAAACATTTTTGAGAGGTCACGGTACCCTTATGGTCATGGTCGCGGACTCACGGCCAGCGTTGCTATAAGGATATGCATGCATGTCTTTAAGGACCCGCGTTGTAGAAAGACGGATACACATTAAATCTGTCGAGGCTCCAAGTCCTTCCTTTGGCAGGGTGTGGGAGATACCAGTTCAAATGTCCTCCTCGTCACATGAGCGAGATTCAAAATTACGAGGCCAATAGCCAACGGGCTGCTTCTGAGTGTCGCTGTAATAAAAATCAACCAATCAAAATCCAACATTTTAATAACAGTTCATACGGTTTGCACAAAAAAAAGTACTCTTAGATCAGTACACGATTTTGATTAAATGTTAAATAAGGAATGAGTTTCATTATTTTTACGTAAGTTTTTCGAAGAATTTAATACAATTTTCTGCAAGTTAATATATGATTGCAATATCTATCAAAACTCTAAGGTAATCAATTTTTCACTGAGCTTTTCTCCTATTTATAAAACCTCTTTTAAATTAAAATTTACTTGTTTTTCTTTCGAGAATTTAGTGTCGGAAAATCTCCAAAGTATAGCTTCTCAATATATATATAATTACTTTTCTTTCAGGAATTATTGTTGGAAATTCTCCAAATTATAACTTCAATAAGTATAGAAATAGAAATTGTTTTCCGGAATTTATTGCTGGGAAACGTCCAAATTATATCTTCAATATATATGTAGAAAAAATTTATCTTTCTTTTGGGAATTTATTGTTGAGGATTCTCTAAATTGCAAATTTAATACATTTGGAAAAATTGGTGTTGTCTAAAATCTGCACTTAAATTTAGTATTTTTTTATTAATGTTCAATGCATATAAAAATTTAAAAAAAGGGGCTATATGTGTGAGTAATATTCAATTCAAATAAGAAGGACTTTGTTTTAATTTTTTTTTTTTGCCCAAGTAAATGTTTTATCTTAATTAAACAGTTTTTTTTTATTTAAATATGTTTCCAATTAAATACTATTGTATGAATATTTTTTACTCATCATTGAATATAAATACTTCCTACAGTGTATTATATTATTATTGCAGATTTATCCAGAGTTTGAAACTACTCTTCTATTTTCCACAAATATAATATACTAGCTGATAACCGCCCGCTTCGCTGGACAGACGATAATATAATATTTTGGAACCTATATGTAAGATATCAAGAAAATTTTCAATTTTTAAAACGTTAATGATAATCTAAATTTAAAATTTTAAGAAATTGATTGTCTGTAATAATGATTATCCACGACTTTCAAATGTATGAGAAAAATAAAAATTTTAGTTAAAAGTCACCCCATATATATATAATATGTATAAAATTCATTCCGCCGTATACATGTTACACCTAGTGTTGCCAAACATGCAACCTTTTGTCAGATGATTCATCATGTATTTAGCTTTCAAGTGAAATACCCTCGCAATGATATCGTGTCTATCACAAGATTTTTGTCCTGGCCTCAAAATATCTTTGATTTCTGACCATTTAGGATTGCAAGTGACTGCAACCCTTAAAAAAAAGTCGTGCAAGTAGGGACGTCCAAAATGTCATCTTGAGTTCGTTCATGCATGTGGCGAGGTTCTCCAGTAAACGAAGAATGCCTTGCGTATGCGCTACTCCGTAAGAAGTCCCCATTTTAGTATTTTTCAAAATCCCGCTAAGTTTTGGAGCTAAACTACATTCCAAATTCAGAAACTCAATTTATTCCAAACTCATTTATTTTCTATCGCTGAATATGTACGTTTTCTATTTTCGACATGTACGAAATTTCACATAAAGAACCCCTTCGCCAAAATCTCGCCAATCCTCCATTAGCGCTTCAATATAAAATTATTTGGTATTTTTCCATTTCGCACGCGCAAATGTCATCAAGTAAACTTAATTGGTGACAATACACAGTATACATATAAAAATATATATTCCGTTTGGCGTCGGGCATATCATTTTTGGCAATAAAGTCGCCAAAATTACATAACCGACGGATAAGAGTAGATTAGCGGATGAAAATTACATTTTGGATAAGAGTTCCGTAAAATCCGTTCTAAGCGAGCGTCTACATCGCAAAATGAGTAACTGTGCTAAATTTCAAGTCAATCGGTTGTATAGTCTTAGAGATCTCGTGATGAGTCAGTCAGTGGTATTTCGCTTACATATATATAGATTTTTACTCGGATTTAAAAAACATTTGTTTGATGTGCATTTCAAAAAAAATAGTCTGTGTACCTAAATTGAACATTTATTACTTTCTGTTCCCTTCTTTATTTATCTTATAATATTCTCCTTTCCCGTTTAAATTACGATAATTTATTTTGATATATAATAGATAGATTTCATATAATAGAGATGAAACGAAAAAAATTGGAAATTTGTCCTGGACTTTATTTTTATATTCAATGAATAAAACAGTGATTATATAAGTAAAATTCAGACAAATATGGCAGAAAGAATTACCTGAAAAACCTAATTTCAAAAATGTGATTATATAAAAATTAGAATTCTATTAAAAATTTAAAAAACGCGCAACAGAGCTCGCATTAAAATGTATTTGAAAGCAAATTTAAAAAACAGCATCGAATAAGCATACATTGAATACTTTATTAAACGATCGTTTTCTTCAATTTGAAGCTTAATTTGAGTATTAATTTCGTTCGATTTATTAGAAATGTACTGCTAGTTCATGTGTATCGTATGCAAGGGCTTTTGAAAGAGTCCTTGTTTTTGATGACAGAGGGTATTGATAAGACAAGCTGGTATCAATCATTGTGTGCTGCCATCTATTGAACAACATCAAAACAAATTTGACACTGATTCAAAGAGAAGTTATGATCAAAATTTGATTGCCTCCACTTCGAGTTGTCGTCATTATTTTGTGTCGACTTGTTTGAGTCGATGATGCCTGGGTTTCTTATAATACACAGGAAACCAAACAATGGTCAAAACAATGGATTGCTTCTGGTGAATCTCCACCACAGAGGGATACTGATTGTTTATTTACGCGCTCTGAGAAGCAATACGAGGGCTAGAGGCAATGGATCTCGTAATTTTGAACTTCGATCGAGTGACGAGGACAGTACCTGAGCTGGCACTTCCCTCTACGAACGTCCACATCACATCATTGGGAGGACTTGGGACTTCGACTAGATTAAATGTACATCAGTCTCGCTACTTGGAAGGTCGTTAGTAGCATCACAGCTCGAACCCGCGACTAGATGTTAACAACGCGACCAAGAACACTAGTTAACCTTGCCACACAAAGAAGGAGGGAGGAAAAGTTATGGCGACGAATTTTTGATATGCGAAGAGCGTCATACGAATTGCTTCTTAGAAAAACTGGAAACGACCATTAAGGAATAATACAGTGAGTTCCCCCATTCCTATTTCCCACCATTATTACCCTATTTTTCTTTCAAAATTTGGTTTCTTTTTGAAACTTCCTCATACTTAACATTTGTTAACAGGTATTATTGTTGAATAGCATTTGAAATTTAATCAGAGACTGTAGTGGATGAGAAATTCACGCTGAAATAGAGGAAAATTTCTAAAGTACAATATTGCTTCACAGCATTGCAGACTTTTTAAGAATAATATTTACATTACTCTTCACTTGTAATATTTATTCAACTTTTTTAAATCCTAACTCTCTCGCGTGCATCTGAATTTCTTAATCAACAGCATAACTAAAACCTAATTCCTTTTTTTTTCAAAACTTTCTTTTAATTTTATTTCCTCCACGCTTCATTTTCATACATTAAAGTCGTATATCCCATTACAACTCTCAGATAACTTATTGCTCAAGGATATACATATATCAGAATTACGAAACGGAAAAAAAAAGACAGAAATCCGAGAAACGAAAGACGTTGTCGCCTGGATGCCTGCATTTTGCTTGCTGTTGCATGATTAATCAGTTGCGAAAATGCATACTAAGCGATTGCCATTATTAAGTTTTCAAACAGGGTATTCAAAACCGTGGTTAGTCATATGAATAATCATTTCCCTGAAATTTTTCCTGTTCAGCTTTTGAAAGGAAAAATTTATAAATATTTAACTACACATGATCATAAAAATTACAAACTCAAAAACATGTATTTAAGTTCTCATACCAAATATTCGAAGCGCAATAAATCCCATGAACCTACATTGTTCCCTAAATCCACTTTTCGCATAAAAAAGGCAAATACTTAGCTATGTTCCATACGTTACAATGACAAATTCGGGCGTATAAGTTATGTATTAATTTCGCTACGTGTTTCCTTATTTACTATTTTGCTTTCACTTAATTTCCCAAGACGGTTCTCTTTTGCAAGAGCAGCTACATAAACACAGACAAAAGCAAAATTTCGTCATGGAATAATAACAAGATTCCTCTTTAAAACTCGCAGATGTCTCTTGGCACTGGAACAAAACTAAAAGGCGGGAAAAGAAAAAAAGGAACATTTCCTCTGCAAAATCGTAAACATATTATTCTGGTAGTACACTGGCGATAATTGGCGATGTAAGTTCTTTTTTCGAATTCGCTTGACCTCGCATAAACAAACCAGAGAAAGGAATATTTGAGTTTTTTTGCTCTTGACAATTTTCGAAGAATTCGAACTTGCGAAGAAAATGCTTTAAAAATGCGGGAATGAATGGAATATAGTTTTCTGTGCCGCTTGATAAATATGTAATTTTGCCAGTTTACTCGTGGTATTTCCTCTTTCCTAACAAGGATAGCATCGTTTTATTAAATTCGAAATAGCACTCGTTGCTAAGAGAGCTCATACGTGCGCCATTTTATTCTTCTATAAAAGTGCGTCCTCGGACACTAAATTTGGAAGGACTCGAGGGAAATCGTTCCAGAGTAAAGTTTTTCCAAGAAACATTCTTTGGGATGAAAAAGTTAACGGTAAATTTCGCAGTCGCGTTCATGGAAAACTTCTTTAGTTAGAAGAAAAGAGAATTTATAGTAACGAGCGAGAAAGAGAGAAGTGGGTATCTGGATGTTTCACATCATCATTCCAAGCAACAGTTGCAGGTTTATTTTGTTGAAAGAATTATTTAAAGTGCATCGACTAATTCTCGGAATAAATTCTTTAAAAACAAATAACTACGTAAGCGCGTTGATGAAAGTTACTTTGTTTGCGTTGCAGAACATAAATTATAGAAAATACTTTCTCAAAACTTTATTCCAAGTATCGTTTCCACAATTTGTTGAGCAAGAGTTTAGGGGTTTCATATTTATTTTAAAACAAATTATTAATCTATGCAACAGAGACTAACCGAAAAAATACATTTTTCTTAAAAAAAAATCTTTTCTTTCGGTTTTGATTCAAAATATGCACCACTGGTTTTTATTTTCCACAAAAGTTTGTAAATCGGGAAATGTTCATAGCAATTCAATTTTTATTCGAAAGAATATCTTAAAATGTATGAAGAAAAGCGTATTTTGTCCCAACTAAAAGTATGAATGATTGAATTTGAACATTGCACTTGATTGATTTATCGTCATACTCAGATGCAATCCGAGGAATCCGTGACTAACCTCGTAACTTTGAACCACTGTCAAGTAACGAAGACGATTCCTGAGCTGCCCCCTTCCCTTCCTAACTTTTACGCCATCCCATCGTGAGGATTTTGATCTCTGCTACCCAACAGTTCTTTAGTGGAATCATCACTCGAAAATGCGGATTGGCTATTACGTCCTCATAAAAGGTGAAACATACAGCGCTGATGAGAAATTAACACTTAATTGATCTTTAGAAAATTATTCGCCGGAGAAATTTAATTAAGAATTGTATATTCCACATTGAGATGTTTAAAAGAAAAAATTATTATTCAGAGAGATGAACTCACGCTATCAATTTCTTTTCATCTTTTTGACTTTCTTTCTCTTTTTAACATCCAATCAAACCTTATCAATCAACTTTCATGCACGTATTAACTATTACTTTCATTCTAGCTATGAAGCCTCCATTTTGTCAGGATCAAGAGCCCCTTTTAATTTTTGAGTTAACAGAATTTAGAGATATCCTCGTTCTTCTCTGGTGTAAAAACTTAGCTGACCGTTGGTAGTTCTCTCTTTCGCTTTTGTCTGCTTCTGCTATCTTGCGCACGTTTACGGCTCTCATTATCAATTACGTATATTTTAACTCCTATGTGTAATGTGCCAACGCTTTAGTGTACTGGTAAGCTATATGGAGAATATGTAACAACTGAAATAAGTAATTAAATTAACCATAGACACTCTCTCTCTCTCTCTCTCTGTGTGTGATATTTTCGGAGTTAAACACAAAGGCATCGATGATTTGCGTTATATGTATGTAGATCTAACTCTCTTAACCTTACTTGAAGCTATCACATAGTTACCATTTAGTTGTTGTCTTGAATATGATATGTGGTAACTGTGCTAGTCCTTTTCTCTGTACCCTTCAAAATTGTTGTCTGAAAGTTGCTAGTCCTTTTCTCTGTACCCTTCAAAATTGTTGTCTGAAAGACGATAGTAAATAGAAAATCCTATATGATAAATTTAAATTGCAGGTGATATCATTTTGCGTTGTATTTCTCTTTCAATGAATAACAAGTTCGAAAGGGAAGAAAGAAAAAATGTCTTAAATTAGAGGTAATTAGAGGATTTAAAGTAACATGCTTCCATTGCTATTTTTATGTGGGCATTATTTTTGGTATTCTGTTACTATTTCTAGTTTATTTTATTATATGTATATTCGAGCAAATTTTAACAATATCAGATTTCTCGTGTTGGCACAACAAATCTGTTTAATATAATATAAACACTTTTGAATATAAAACAACACATTTAAACAAAAAAAACTTATCATTACATTTTGAATAATTTTTACGCTTAAATTTAAAATATATAAACTGAAGAAATAAAAACGTTCTGCGTTTGGCGAATTATTGCTTACGTCCGGCTGACCGAAAAATACTCAAGTTTTTTTGCGAAACAGCGTGGTCGTATATTAATCGACCCCTGCAATTTAGCTTAGAAAAAGTTCCAAAAATTCTCAGCTCGTACACGAAAATATGCATTAATTAATTAACTTAATTATCACTGTTAAATAATTCATAAAAAAGATTTTTTTTCACTTTATGAAATCCGACTTTTTCGCAAATAGGAAAAGATTAGTCGAAATAACATATGTTCTAAATTTCATTCGAATCCGATTATTAGTCACAAAAATATTTGAAGAAAATCGTTAAGGGGTCATGCACTAAATTACTAAGTACAAAGAATACATAATATTTACCCCACTTATAATGCATGAAAATTAAATACTAACTAATACATGAGCAATAATTACATCAATATTATATTCAATAATTATATTATTAACTAATATATGGTCGCTTGAGACTACGCGATATTTGATTGTAATTTCGATCTTGAATATTTCCAGTTGGGCGAGAGATTATGAAAAGGAGAATTCAAATAACTAAAAATTTGATATCGTATAATTCACTTTTTTAATAACTGCGTATAAGGATTTATATTTGTGCATTGCAATAATATTTTTTATATTTTGAGAATTAGCAGAAAATGCATATATATGTCGTTTGATGCAAAAGCTTCGAAAAATAATGAGCAAAAAATTTTATATTATCAAATGTTTCAGAGATTTATTTTATGATAGGTGATTCCCAATTTTAAACACATCATATAACTCAGAAGTTCTCAAGCGTAAGTTTAAGAAATTTGAAACATGGCAAATTTTGAGATGAGGAAGAAAATGCGAGAAAAAAAAATGCATCGATTATGAGAGAAAACCCTTATAAATTAATTAATACATTGAAGTACCTAACGTCATGGATCCAAATGTCTGTAACATAAGGTGACTAGATTTTAATATTCGAAAAACGGGACACCATTGACTGGAAGGGGGGGGGGGGCTTAATTAAAAATCTGGTACCTAAAAATTACCTACCTTTGGTACCTAATAAAAATTACAAACATAAATCATCTGAATAGCTTATTTGTTGGCATTTCTTTAACTAGCACTAGCACGCAGTACGATGTGTATCGTATGAGAGACAGTCACAAAATTCAATACACGAAGGCGTTACTTCGAGGAGACCAACAAACTCCTTACATCCTGATCCTCCTCCTCTCTAAAATTCCCCTCCATTTCCAATTTTGCATAAGATGTAATTCCTTTGCAACGATATTCCAAGTGATGCTAGATCGCTAGCGGAACATGTTGCTATAATAATAAAACCTGTGGCAGTTGTACAAAGTGTTTTCTCTTCATTTTACAGCTGCAAAATGTTTTCGTCGCTAACAATGCTGAAACATGCCACTGTTCCGAACAATGGTGGTTGTATTCTACCAACTGATCAAGGCTAACTTTGATGAGCAGTTCCTGATAATCAGTTCTCAACAATTATTTTTATTAAAGTTTAACATTATAATATTTTCAAAAATAATATAAATTTCATATCCTGTTGAAATAGCTACATGGAAGCCGAAAACTGTATATTACCTTCCCGTTCTCAAGCCGCTCTCTTGCTTGTCGTGCATTTTTTCTAAAAATTAGGACTTTCTTAGAACCCCGCAGGACGTGGGATAAATTGTTAAAAAACGGGACGTCTGGTCACCTTACTGTAACATCGCGTAAGAAATGCATAAATGGGGAGTGTATTGTCGTAGCTTTCATTTATATTCAAGTGATTCATGGGGAAATTTTTCTTACGTGATTGTGACCACACGATGTAAGTTAACAGATTTTGAAAATGGAACACTAGCTGGTACTAAATGCATGGGGCATTTCATTTCAAAAAATTATAGAGAATTCAATGTTCCTCGACCACTGTGCAGAGGATATATAATTTCAGTTATTACTTCCCACCATGGACAACGCAGTGGGCATCGACGTCTGCGCATAGTAGCTAGTGTTACTAGACAAGCAACACTGCATCAAATAATAGCAACTATCAATGTGGTACATACGATAGGCATGTGTTTGAGGACAGTGCAGCGAAATTTGGTGTCGACGGGATGTGGCAGCAGACGATCGACTCGATATCTTCAATAACAGCACGCCTTCTGCTACAGCGCCTCTAGTTGGCTCTTGAATATATCGGTTGGACTCTAGAGGATTAGAAAAACTTTTCTTGGTCGGATGAGTCACGATTTCAATCGATAAGAGCTGATGGTAGTTTTCGAATGGGGGAGGGGAGGACTCCACTAGGCTATGAACCCAAATGATCAATAAGATACAGAGCAAGCTGTCTCAGCAATGGTGTGGGCTGATTTTACATGACATGGACTGGGTCTTCCGACCAAACTGAACCAATCATCGACTAGAAGTTGTTATATTCAGCTACTTGGAGACCATTTGCACCCGTTCATGTACCCAAACAACTTTGGAAATTTTTTGGACGACTATGCCCCGTTTCACCGAACTGTAATCATTCGCAATTGGTTTGAGAAACAATCTGGATCGTTCCAGCGAATGTTTTGGCCATCTAGATCGTCAGATATGAATCCCATAGAATATATATAGGACACGATCGAAATGTCTCATTGTGCACAAAATCCTGCATAGACAACACTTTTGCAATTATGAACAGCTGTAGAGACGCCATAAATTAATATTACTCGAGGGCACTTCCAACAACTTGTTGAGTCAATGCCACATCGAATTGCTGCATTTCGTCGGGGAAATGAGATACCACACGGTATTAGGAGGTATCTCACAGCTATTGGCACTTCAGTAATGTTAATTAATTTAGTTAATTAATCAACTGCCGACATAATTTTATTCTCTTTGAGCCACTAACATGGATACCAATTTTTAACAATTGCGATGATATTCGAGTAAATTATTAAGATAAGGTGACCATTCGTACTGATTCAATCAGAACAGTTCAGTACTGAGATTTTTAGTCTTTTGTCCCGGTTTATAGCAAAACGGAATCAGAGCACAAATAGGTATAGGTTTGAAAAGACAAAAGCGAATTAAAATACCACAATATCAAATATATGGTTTTTGAAAAAGCACTCCTTTATCAACTTGCATTGAATTTTGTCAAAAATCCCGCAAAATACGTTGTTACTAAGCTAAATTCATTCTAAAGAAAAATATAGGAAACGGAATTATATAAAAGTATAAATGAAAGTAAAAAGATATATAAAAAGTATAAATACTAAAATTGTTTTTAAACTGGGATTTTCCGTTTTATTTAGTTTTATTCAATCTGTAAACCGAACCAAAGGTACTACTATATGGAAACCAGAGGTCCCGCTTTTAACGAGATAATACCGATTTTTAACAATTTATCCTGAGGGTTTTTAAGAAAGTCACGATTTTTAGAAAGAAAGCACAACAAGCTAGGGAACGGTGGGAGAACGGGAAGGAAATACACGGTTTTCGGCTTCCATGAAGCTATTTCACCAGGATATGAGTTTTATATTATTTTTGTAAATTTTACAATGTTAAACTTTAATAATAGAAATAATTGTTGAGAACTGATTATCAGGAACTGCTTATCAAAGTTCGCCTCGATCAGTAGCTAGAATACGACCACCATTGTTTGGACTTAATGAACAGTGGCATTTTTCGGCATTGGCAGCGACGAAAGCATTTAGTAAAATGAAGAGAGAACACTTTGTACACTTCCACAGATTTTATTCTTATGGCGACTTGTTCCACTAGCGATCTAGCATCATTTGGAACATTATTGTAAAGTAATTACTTCTTATACAAAAATTAGAAACGGAGGGGAATTTTACAGAAGAGAAGGGTCAGGGTGTAAGGAGTTTGTTGGTCGTCCACGAAGTAACGCCTTCGTATATTGAGTTTTGTAACTGTCTCTCATACGATACACATCTTACTGCGTACTGGTGCTAGTTAAACAAGAGATGTCAGCAAATCAGCTATTCATATGATTTAGGTAGGTAATTAAATTGGTATCAAAGGTAGGTAGGTATTAGATATATACCAAATTTTTAATCAAGATACCCCCCCACACCCCTTGTCAATGGTGTCCCACTTTTCGAATATTAAAATTATACTATTACTATCATAACAAATTTTAGTTTAGGTGAGCACATTCCCGATTTCCTACCTCAAAAATGTGTCCAGGTTTTCTATTTTACAACGTTTTTCTGAATTTCACTTGATGTGTGTGTGTGTGTCATCAAATTTTCGATCGTTAATTTAACCAACTTCCCATCAAGCTAGAGCTTTGAAATTTTGGGAATCGTTCGTACTCGCCTAACAATGCAATTTTTAGACGTTTTCAATAAGTTTTAACTAATATTTCAATAATTTTAATAAGTCAAAATATTCTTTCGTCTCGGCGCTTTTAGGATTGAGGAAAAAATTTCTTTCCCCCTCTGGGAGTACCGGTAGTTACTATCTCCGAGATAGTAAGGGTTGCTGACTTTTTGTCAGTAATCGTTCGCAAGAAAGTTTCCAATATTTGGCGCTAAGTCTTATCACAATAATTTTTTTTTTGAATTCTGGTTCCCATTCTTTTTTAATAGAATGACTTACAAACTTTCAAATGCATGTTTTGATTTTATGAGTATTATGAATTTTTTAATACTCTCACAAATGTCTCTTTTTAAGTAAATTTTAAAGTTAAAAATAACTAATAGTTTTAACTAATATTTCAATAATTTTCTCTAATAAACTTTGCCACCATATAAAAACGTTGGTTTTTATATCGAATTTTTAAAAATGGCCCCCGTTTGATAAGAGTGTCTTTTTTCTTGTTTTTTTTTTTTCAAAACACTGTTCATTTAAGCAGAAAGAAAGATTTATCTACAGCATATAATGAAAAAATTGTTTTTTACCTAGCTTAAAAAAATCGTAGTTTAGAATTCTCAAACATTTTTAAACACTATCAAGAAGTTTGATTGCATAAAAAAAAAAACTTAAATAAACTGGACCAAGCCTTTCCTGCAGTAAGTGCAAGGAACCCCAAATTTCAAACAAAAAAAATCAAACCCTGTTCAACATTCAAGAGAGTTATTCTTATCGAAAAAAGGAATATAAAACAAAAGACGTACAAGCTGCATATTAAAATAATTGCTTAATTAATTACTAATAATTGTAATATATGTTACATTTTAAAAATAATTACTCTACTTCTTTCCTTTGAGGAAATGATTCTTTTTAAATCATACTTCCTATTAATGAATATCATATCTCGGAGCCCATTTATTTCAAGAATCTAAAATTCACCAAGAAAATAATCACCCCAGATAAACGTTTTGATCCTTGAAAAAAAAGTTTAAAAATGCTGCATGAATACATACATTAATAACAGTTCAGCAAAATATTAAAATTAGAGAAGGTCTTCCATAGCCTTGTTTCTTTAAAACCCGCGCGACCTTCGCCTCGTGATTGTTTCTCGCCTGGAACTGAGGAAAACGAGAAAAAAAAAAGATAAAAAGCTGGAAGAGAAAAAAAAAAAAAAGAACTCGATAATAATAAAAACTCTGGTGTTTTCTTCCGCGTTTCTGAAGCGAAACAGCCTGTTTCCACACATTCGATTACATCAGGCGACCATAAATTTTTCTTCTCAGACAAATAGCGAATAAAGAAGAAGAAAAAAATGCTTTCGACTAACAAAATGTAAATGAACCAAACAGACGCCATGTTTACGTTGAGGTAAGGTAGAAGGGAAAAAAAAAGAATGGATAAAAAAATAAGAAAAAGTCGTCTGACGGCTCTTGCCTGAGTATGGTTGTATTTAAAAGCTGATGCTTCATTCGGTAGGAACAAACGCTCGTGGTTTTTCTTTCAATTAATCTTAATGCATATTCGATTAAAATTGTTACTTATTTAATGGTTATTTTTCGCTATTATTTTTGAATTTTCAAAAGCGTGATATCGGGTTTTGAGAAAACCTTCTCCGCCATGAACGATTTGTCGCCCTTCATACAACTTTGACGATGCGGACATATTCCAAGGAATTAATGATTTTTCTCGACTTCTCCTTGGATAATTTTTTTTTCTCAGTTCCACTTAAAAGTAACAGGCGGGAAAATTAAGAAATCTTTTATTTATAAAACAAAATAGATTTATGGTTAAGTGGATTTGTTTAACAAAAGAGGGAAAAGCGTAAGTATGAAAAGAAAAAGAAAAAAAAAACTTTTATATTTAAAAGCTCACTGATGGAAAACAAATTGCTGGTTTGGAAGAATAAAGTAATTATTGGAATTTTTTCAGAAGTTTGCCGATACCATTTGCGCAAATTCTTTTTTTTTTTTATTATTATTATTTCTTTGTGTATCGTATAAATCTAATGACTACAATTATAAATGTCAAAAGGAAGTTTTAATCTGCAGTCAAAAACTTAGAAGCGGAAATCTCAAATATTTAAAAAACAAAAGCCAAGTTTCACTCCTTCAGTTTATTATAATTTTCTTTACTTTTTTTTTTTTTTTTTTTTTTTTTTCAAATCGATTAGTGAAGAGATTTGATAAATAAATCGATGCATGTACGTTATTAAATGTTCAAAAGAAAAGGAATTACATCGATTTTTTACAGTTGTGTGAAATCTAATTATTATTCTGTTTATAATAGAGAGAGAGACGGTGTCACTTGAAGTATGTGTGTATGAGTGTGTGTGACTGAAAATGGTTGTAACTGCTAGGGAATTTTCAAATATTGTTTATATGAAGTTTAATTACATAGTTAAACAGAGCGTTGTTCTATGATATAAAACAGCGCTTTTTAAATCGTGTGTGGCGACTCCAAATGGGGGCAAAGAGCGAAATATTGGGGTAAGAAAGACATAACAGGTCAATTGAAAAGTCCCCGGCCTACCATAGTAAAACACATTTTTTTGGCAAAATTAGTTTTTTTTTTATTCAACATAATTCCCTTCAAGGGTGATACACTGATTATAGCGACCCTCCAACTTTTCGATACCATTTTTGTAGTACGATTTGTCCTTTGCTTCAAAATAGGCCTCAGTTTCGGCGATCACCTCTTCATTCGAAGAAAATTTCTTCCCAGCGAGCATTCTTTTGAGATCTGAGAACAGGAAATAGTCGCTGAGGGCCAGATCTGGAGAATACGGTGGATGAGGAAGCAATTCGAAGCCCAATTCATGGATTTTTGCCATCGTTTTCACTGACTTGTGACACGGTGCATTGTCTTGGTGAAGCAGCACTTTCTTTTTCTTCAAACGCGGCCGTTTCTCGGCGATTTCGTCCTTCAAACGGTCCAATAACGCTAAGTAATAGTCGCTGTTGATGGTCCTTTCTTTTTCAAGGTAGTCAATGAAAATTATTCCATGCGCATCCCAAAATACAGACGCCATAACCTTGCCAGCCGACTGTTGCGTTTTCTCACGCTTTGGAGCGGGTTCATCGTGTGCAGTCCACTCGGATGACTGTCGATTGGGCTTCGGAGTAAAATGATGGAGCCATGTTTCATCCATTGTCACATATCGACGCAAAAACTCGGCTTTATTATGCTTGATCATCTTCAAACACTGCTCCGAATCATCAACTCGTCGTTGTTTTTGGTCAAAAGTGAGCTCGCGCGGCACCCACTTTGCACAGAGCTTTCTCATACCCAAATATTCGTGAATGACATGATGTACACGTTCAGTTGATATCTTTAGAGTGTCTGCTATTTCATTCAATTTCAATTTACGGTCATTCAAAATCATTTTGTGGATTTTTTTAATGTTTTCGTCGGTAACAACCTCTTTTGGGCGTCCACCGTCTTCGGTGCTCATTTCACCACGTCTAAACTTAGCATACCAATCCTTGATGGTTGATTTTCCTGGGGCAGTGTCCGGAAACTCGGCATCAAGCCAAGTTTTTGCTTCAACTGTATTTGTTCCCTTCAAAAAGCAATATTTTATCAACACGCGAAATTCCTTTTTATCCATTTTTTTCACAATAACAAAAGTTGCTTCACTCAAAATGCTATAATTCACAAACTAATGATCCGACAGTTGTCAAATATATACACGCATCTTTTCAGGGTTATGGCAAACTAAAAAATATATGGATTTAATTCTAGTAGCGCCATCTATGTATCAGGACGGGGACTTTTCAATTGACCTGTTATAAAGTTTAAAGATACATAAGTCGTAAGCTGTTCACTATAACTAATTTAATGTATAACATTTTATGCGCAGACAAAAGTGTGAAAATACTTTTTCAGCTTCAACGATTATTAAGGCCGGCCATTTTGATTCCGTGGATCCTATGGAATTTTGACTTTAATTATTCTCACATCTTTATATTATTTGATCTATTTGAATCCAATAAAGTGCATCTGAAAGAGTAAAAAATAATAAATGCTTCAGAGGAAATATTTTTTTTCCCTCCGATTTTTAACAATATCTTAAAATATTTTTTAAAGCCCTTAAAATTCGAATAAAACCAATCATTAAAATAGGGGTAAAAATATTATTAAAAATCGGAGGGGGAAAGTAATACCACAGAAGCATTCATTATTTTTTACTTTTTCAGATACACTTTATTACATTCAAATAGATCAAATAGTAAAGATACAAGAATTAAAGTCGAAATTTCATAGGATTAACATTAAGCTGACGAAATCAAAATAGTGGGTATAGACGGGAGACTTAATTACAAATATCCTTCAATGCTGAAAAATGTTGAAGAATTCTTTAAGTCCAGCAGAACCAGATATAATACCAAGATTGAATTTGTTATGCACAAGCACATGTCTCAGAAAACCAAGCGTATTATTTCTTAATGTGTGTGTGTTATAAACATTGAAAATCATACAATACACAGTGAATCAAAGTAATTTTAAAACTCATAATTAAAAAAAATTGAAAGTAATAAAAATCTAAAAAATTCTTTATAAAAAAGTAAAAAAAAAAAAAAAAAAAAAAAAGAACAATTAGCTTGAAAAAAAAATACATGTTTTGTAAAACAGCAGGCGAAAACTGAAAAAAGGAAATTCGCCAAAAATGAACAAAACGGAAATAAAACTACGTAATACTGCCTCGATTAGGAAAGACGAATTCTGTTTACACATGTTTTAATGATCGCAATCTCTCGCAGTCAGTAATAGCTCTAATACTCCATAATTGATCAGTAATAGTTCTAACTAATTACTAAATTTGACTCAAAAGTATACCTTGTTAATAATACAAATTATGAGCATATCATTTTAATTTAATAAAAGTTTTTATTCAAAATTAAAAAAGTTAGAATTTAAACTTATTTAATAATTTTGAAATTAAATTAGAACTTAAACAACTTAATTTTTTCATGCATGTTTATAGTTGGAACAAAGAGGGCCAAAATTTACCAGTGTGGGTGCGAGGTCGCAAGATTTAAAAGCCTAAGAACCACCAATCTAAAACAAAACTGCAGTGTCCTTTTTTTTTTTGTAAAAGAAAGTGGATGAGTGGAAGACAGAGCTGTGCATTAAAAAATTATGAAAAATGGACAAAAATTATATAAATTTCATAAGAAGAATATTGTAAAAGATTGCTCGATTATAATTCGATAATCAAATGTGATAAATATTCCACCAAAATTCGGAATTTTTTTATTTCTTTATTTATGTCAGAGCTTTGATCTGACTTATTTTATTATTGCATTGTTTAATTAAAAGAGTACAAATTTGTTTTTGATAATTAAATATACATGAAATGATATTTTTAATATTTATATCCTTTACTTCATCAAGGAAAATATTCTCGAAATTTAGTTTTTCAGTCATGTGACAAGGACAACAATTTAGGTGCCTCTTCCCCTTCAAACTTCCCCACCATGCCAAAGAGAGGACTTGGAGCCTGGGAAGATTTAACGTCTCTCGACCCCACTGCACGGTGGGTTCTTTACCGATATTAGGGGTCTAACCCTACTTTACGGAAACACCGCCGGCCATGAGCTCCCGATCTTGACCCATCAGCTATCGCGACTGATTTCATATGTCCAATTCACCTGAAATTTAACCCCTCTTATCTACTGAATGCATTCTATTACAACATGAGTTTAAAATCAGCATGCGTTTGGTGCGTCAGTTTCGTTTTCTAATCTTTTACAAATGCTGCAGTCATATGCAGATTTAGAATATTGTGAATAATCGTACATAATTGCTTGTAAATATTTGAATAAACTAACGCTTATATGATATTGTAGCAAATTATCATCACGGCGAATATTCTAGCTTGATAGGACCTTATTTCTGGATATTGAGAATCACTGCACACTCCACCCATATCAATTAGGACAATGGTTTTCCCTCCAATACAGTTCAAACTAAATAAACATACTTATCCGAATGAAGTTATCTAATATATTAAACATCAAAATGGTTGTTTTGATGCATAGAGTCGCGGTAGCCTAGTGGCCATGGTCGCAAACTCGCTGCTGGCGGTTTTCGTTCAGTCGCGGGTTCGATCCTTGACCGCCAAAGACCCGCCGTGTAGCCGGGTCTGATGCACGTTAAATCTGTCGAAGCTCAAAGTCCTTCCATTGGCGGGGAGTGGAAATTTGGAGAGGGAGATGCCAACTCAGATGTCGTCCGTCACTTGATCGAGATTCAAAATTACGAGGTCCATCACCAATGAAAATTAAATAGCAAATACAAGGTCGATTATGGGGTAAATATGTGACATTGGGCTATTCGCGGTTTCTCTTCACTAACCTTGGGGACTTTTAATTAAGATTGATTGCTTTTGCTAAACAACCTTTACCCAACCAAAAAATGAAACGGGAATATATAGATAGAAAGCAGGTAGAAATGAAATGAAGCGGGAGAGTTAGGAAATATATAAACTCCGACGGAAAGTCGGGATAGAGAGGTTGAAGGAGGAATTGAAAAGAGAGGTTGAAATAGGCGATTGGATTAAAGGTGTAGAGTTTCAGGAGATTTAGTTATTCCAGAGTGCTACATTTGTTCCAGAGTCTGAGTTGCAGTCGAGGCAGGCTTAGTGGTAAGAGTCTGCTAGATTACTATTGGTGGGTTGAATTAGGGTAGTAGTATTCTTGCCCGGGAGAGCATAAATAGTTGTTGTTATAGTGAATAGAAGTTAATAAATTCCGTACAGATTGTTCTAGTGTCTCTTTGATTGACTTATTGTGTCTTAGTGTTTAATAATTGAGTTAGCTATGGCACAAGAGGCAGCCCGAATCGGGCAGGCGTTACAAATATTAGTAAGCAAATGAGTTAATGAAAAATACCCATTTATTAAAACTTTTTCCGATCAAAGTATCAAAGAGATAGCGAATAGTTCCCCACTAGTGCATTTCAGATATGCACTTTTTCAATTAATATTCTCTTGACCTTTCAACCTTTTTAAGCCCTTCGACAATCGATAATGATTAATACATTACCGTGTTTAGAACTGGTGAATTTTAAATGTGTTTTGCGTGTTACTGGTCATCTCTATTGTAAGAAGAATTTTCAATCAGTTGTTTTGAAAGGCTACGCAATAAACTTGATTCTCACAGGTTGAAGAGGCATCAAGATTTTATATGATTAGTGCAATTTATATCCGTCCCATTCATGTTGATTGTTACTTATATTTCAATAACCGATTGACTAATTTTATTAATAATTGCTATATAATTAATTATAGAGGAAACCTCATGTAAATGTTATTATTGTTAGTTACATAAATGTTAATATATTACAAAAGGAACTTTTATCATCGTCGATTGTCCATACTGGTACAAGATATCACGTCATTTAATTCTATCCCAGGCATTTCCCCAACTTGGCCATCCAAATGAATACCTCTATTCTATGGCCATACAACGCCTTGTGGCCCATGGTCTTCCCTTTTCTTTCTCTTCCCATTTGGTGGTCATGTCACCGCAGTTCGTGTGTTTTCATTTGATGGCTTTAATTTTTAGAAATGTACATACTGCATACTAAATAACTGCTTACATGAAGACTATATTTCCGAATATAAGCCGATTCCTATAGGCCGAGAGTGCTTTTTTCTCCCCAAAAAAATATATCCAAAACTCTAAATCCGGACATATACCGAAATGAAAAAAAATTCCTGTAATGTTCGAACATGTCAACTCTAGTATAAAAAGCATTGGAAGTGTTGATATAAATCCAGATATTCCAATGAGAGAATGTGAATTGGATTGATTGGTTTTATTTATGTTGTACTAGAAGTAACTCGAAGACTATCGGTAACGGACCTCGTAATTTTGAATCACGCTCAAGTGACATCTCATCTAGCCCCTCCCTCTCCTTATTTTCACACCACGTCAACGGGAGGACTTCGAGCCTCAACAGATTAACGGCGAGTCTACAGTGGCTTCAGGGCTTGAACCCACGACTCGACGAAAACCGCGAGTTCGTGACCATGACCATCAGGCTATCGCGGCCATGTGAATTGGAGAAATGATTCGGACCCTCGGGTTTTAAAGTATTCATAAAACTTTCTTTTCTTTTTGCATGAAAAAAGTTGCACACAAAACACCCAAAATGTAAATTAGAAGATTAAAGTAATATTCATCTTTCGTTGATATTTTGATGGACGCAATTTCTACGATATTCTGTGATGATTTATTGCGTATGTTTTTATACTTTTTCGTTAGCCTGGCTCACATTTTGCAACATCGGTTTCTTATAATTTTGGCGACGTCTCAGCGAACCCTTACTATAAACTCCCCTGAAAAAAAATTCATTTGATTAAAAAGAACGATCATTTCATTTATAATTATTTTTCTCATAAATTAAAGATATTTTTTAACTGAAGAGATAAAAACGCGCTATATTTGGCGATTTATCGCTTACGCATGGCAAACAGAAAAGTACTTGCATTTTTTTTTATGAAGGAGCGGATCTGTATGAAAGACAATCCCAGCTATTTAGCATAATAAAAGCTTCAAAAGTAATCAACTTATGCAGGAAAATATACTATTATCATAAATTAGAAAAATAATTGCCAGAATCAAATTTCACATTAAATTAATTCAAATAGAAATAATTACAGTAAAAATATTTTTTTATTTCATTTGATTACCTATTTCATGTACTTAACTCTAATATTCAATTATTACATGCATGATTAATCTTTATTTTGAATATAGAATATTGTTTTTATGAATATAGACATTATTTTCAATTATAATTGTCATGTTTATTTATGACTAAGTAAGATCAGAAATTTGCATTAATAATTTGATTTTTTTCGAATCATCTGTATTCCCTCGACGGCTTTTAAATTTCTATTGCAACCCCAGTAACAGATCAATCACCAACCCTATTTTCGAAAATTGTTAGCAGAAATAATAATGCAAGTAATTACTTTAAAATCTCTTTAAATATGTTAAAATTGTTGCATTGAGAATAAATATTATTTTAGTAGGCTGAAATTCTTCTTTTTTTATTTTTTTTTAAATTTCCTGGAACAAAAAACGGATATTTATGCAATGTTTGAAAATATTTACATTATAAATAGAAGTTTATAGAAAAAAAAAGGGTAAACAATTGGATAGCATTATTTTAATTTTTATTCCTATACAAAAAAAAATGAGATTTTCGTCTTTAAAAACGTATTACTTCACCTATACTTTGAGAATTAATTATTTGAAAACATATTTCAGTAACTTAGTTTTAATCTTACTAACATAATTAAAATTTCGGTATGAACATAAAGTATCAATATTTGCATTTTGCTCGGTTACAGTGTTAGAAAAAGAAGAAAAAAAAACAATTCATGAATATATGGTTTTACAGAGAAACTGAAATAAATTCGAACATTTCATTTTTATAATAATTAAAAATAAATATTTCATTAGCATGCTTGAATCAAAATACCGCCCCGTGTTAGGCGCTTAAGCAAAAGTAAATATCATCTACCTAAATCCAACATTAATTAAAAATAAAACTTTTTATCTAACTCGATGCCAATCCTGCTTGCACGTCCTAATTAGACTGTTAGCATTTGCAAAATTGGGAGTTTCTGCTGAAACGTGCAGAACATTTGTTTAGAAACTTTTGCAACGACGAGAGTTCGCAGTTTATTCATTATTTTTGCTGGAATATATATAGTCTTAGATTTAATCCCAGCTTTCCGGGAACTCCCGAACTTACTCTTAATTAGCATTGCAAAGCGGGATTTTTGTTTTGAATTGCATTGCAATTCTACCAAGAAAGATAGAATTCTATTTCCACGATCATTCTTGGAATATTCTGCATAATTTCGGGACCCTTTGCTACACGGTTTTATTTCGAAGGCAAAGTATCAATAATATTTTTAAAGAAATATGGAAAATATCACGGAATACAATTCAGGGTTGAAAAATGTTCGCTTGTTGGAATGAACGATTTTTTATATGTGTTTGTATGTTCTTAATATGCATTTTTACATTATTATATATAGAGAGATAATATCATACATTACTGTTAATATGATTTCATTAAAATACAACAATTACACATATGGGAGGTTAAGAAAGCACCCGTGTTAGGAAGAAATGGAAATTGGATAAAACTCTGTAACTGTAGTATCCTTAAGAGTAGTCACCATACGCTTTATAGACAATGGGGCCATCTTCACCTTCTTTGGACTAGATTCAACGAATGCAATGTATTGATTGTTTCATTGCTTCCTTTGTATATTGATGAATCCAGACAAATGGACCCGGTAGCAATCATGTTTTGATTTGGCATGTTGGATTTAGATAATCATGATCACGGTTAAAGTCGGGAATAGGGCGATTAGGGACGAAACTTGTCGACTTCCTAGATAGTTAGCCAAACGTGCGGGACTTAAGCATTGAGTATGCTTAGGGATAGTATAACCTAAATTGCCACGTTTAAATCATTATCGCTCCCGAAAGTCGTTAATCGCTTAGGGGGACACCTTATTCCCGACTTGAACCCATGATCACATTTATTTTGGCACCGTTTAACATGTGGTAGTACACAAAAGTAATTTGATCTTACCTTAACAATGTCAATTGTCTTCAATACCAGGTTCTTTTTGAGCTACCTTTGTATTAATTTTTTAAAAGAACCAAGCTTCGTTAGAGAATGGAAAACGTTATTTCACGCATATAAAGGCACACTCACACCTACATATATATATACTCGTATGCAAAATTAAGAGAATTCGCATATTATTTCTTTCTAATTTTACAAAAGGTAGTGAACTATAGGTACTAATTATGCCGCTGAAGAATTTTGCAAATATCTAGAGTCGAATAAGTAAGCGTACACTCGCATGTCTGCAGAGCTGTGGCTGTGGACGGGATATAAGAGCACGAAGAGCTATCGGCGACTTGTGTGATGATACTTCTCCAATATGTTCGCCGTATTTTTTGGAAGATTTGGGTAAATTTATGAGGTATATCAAGTAAAATGAGTAGCCACAAAAGTATGGATGACGAAAGGAGATGGAAAATTGCAGGTAGATTCGAGACAGGCCAATCACAAGCACAGATGACTACAGAGCTCGATGCAACGATAAGTGTCATTTGCAATTTGTGGAAACAGTTTCAGGACACTGGATTCATATTGAGGAGACCTGGACAAGGTCGACCAAGATCCACAATGACGAATGATGATCATCATTTGGCTCTTTCAAACAAGCGACGCTGAAGAGCTGCAGATTCACAGTTCTCAAGAGATATGTGTACTGCCACTGGTACCCAAGTTTCACGGTCTACAATTTCCTGAAGGCTTTGCAAGGAAAAGCTTAATCCCAGAAGACACGCTGTTCGCATCCCGTTCCCTGCAGCACACCAGAGAATCCGTTTAACATGGTGTAGACTACATGTGCCTCGTACTTCAGGGGAGCATTGTTCTTTTTACAGATGAGATTCATCTTGAACACTGATTCTTGGCGCATCTGGTGAGAGCCTCGGACACGATACCATCCCTCCCTCATCAGGGTAAAGGACCATTAAGGTGGTGGAGATGTAATGGTTTGAGCAGACATTATTTTAATGGCCCTCACACCCCTTTAAGTGTTTACGAAAGGCTTCCTGGTTGATATGAGGTATAGTGAGGAGGTTTTAGATCCCTATGTTCTACTTTTCAAAAAGGCTGTTGATCATGGGCTGGGTTCCTATTGTATTGTGCTTCGTGGTTCGTGTTGATTGAGAGTCGATAAAACAATCTCTTAAAAATCTCAAGACTTTTTTTGTAGCAATTTCTACAGGACGCAAGAAATTACAGCTATAGATGTCACAATTACACAGCTCCAATTCCGCTGATTTCACAGGAAACAGCTTCCAAATGCAGAAGTCTCTAATATCTCAGATAGATAACAGCTGTTATGCACTAGACTAACAATAAAAAAATGACCGTCTTCAATACTGCTCATCTTCTTCTCTACTACTGCTTCTGTTGTTGAAGCTGTTGAACAACTGTCACGGTCTACAATTTCCTGAAGGCTTTACAAGAAAGAGCTGCATGCCAGAAAACAAGCTGTTCGCATCCCGTTCACTGCAGCACACAAGAGAAAAGTGCTTCAAAATAAAAAAGACAGATTTATTTGAATAAGTATATTTTAATTTTTGAAAACGTATGCTGTATAACAAAATTCCGGAAGTAACCAGTAAAAAATTTATCATGATGTAATGGTATTTTTTAAAACGTTTTTCTGAATTTCACTTGGTGTGTGTGTGTGTGTGTGTGTGTGTCATCAAATTTTCGATCGTTAATTTAACCAACTTCCCATCAAGCTAGAGCTTTGAAATTTTGGGAATCGTTCGTACTCGCCTAACAATGCAATATTTAGACGTTTGCGACAAGTTTTAACTAATATTTTCTTTAATAATGCAGTTTAGTCCAATCACTTGGCGCGATTTCAAAAATTGGCACCAAACTTGGCGATTTTTTTGGGCTGAACGTTAAGTCCCTAAAACGGACCAGGGAAGCCACATTTGGCAAAATACTACCAAATAATTCTTGTCGTCAAGGGTGATTGGGTTAAACTGCATTCCAACCATTTAATTTACCGGATGAATTAATTAATTTTAGTGAGTTTTAACGTTTTTATGTATTTCACTTGGTGTGTGTCTGTCTGTGTGTGTATCAGTGTGTCATCAAATTTTCTATCGTTAATTTAACCAACTTCCCATCAAGCTAGAGCTCTGAAATTTTGGGAACCGTTCTTACTTGTCTAACAATGCAATATTTAGATATTTGCGACCAGTTTTATCTAATATTTCAATAATTTTCTTAAATAAACTTTGTCACCATATAAAAACGTTATTTTTAAAAACGTTGGTTTTTATCTCGAATTATTTAAAAATATAAATATGATTTAACTCAACTGAGACGTCTTCCACGAGGAAATGTGAACTATTTTATGCCGTATAATTATCACTCTTTAAATTTAAAAACAATAGATGTAATATTTTAACATCAGGATATCTATTTACTTACATATTTATGGAAAGAAAATTATATTTATAAAATCAAATAATTTGTGTATTAGGAAATAATTATCAATAATTGTACATCCATTTATAAGTCATATACTTAACTTTCGGTTCATTTTTCATAAATTCCATTGAGTTTATAACTTCGAAAATTATTTTAGTTCTTATAAACATAACTTTCTATACACTAAACATATTTCTAATTTCAAAATCTGAATTTAATAAAAAGAGTTTTAAAATTTAAGATTTTATCGTTCCAATTTCCCCCTAAATTTTTATACGAATATTTTCTTGTACCTAAAATTATTCAGTATTTATTAGAAAAAAATTAATGTTCTCTGTATAGTAAACAACCTTATTGTATCATGTAGAAAATATCTGCACTGTGGCTGTTAGTAGATTTCAAATAAAGTGTACCAAAATCCTAAAAAAAAATTGAGAAAAACACAAATTCAGATATTTCTTTATAGCGTAGTACATTTGTTTACAATTATAGATTCAATGCTCTAGCGTTCTATTTATATAAATTCTCATAAAAAACACTTAAATGGAATCACATAAGAGACGTCTAGCTTTTAACAGCAAACTTTTAAAATTCTAGCATTTCAAGTGCTTTAAGGTCTCAGTTATCTTACTCCACTGATTTTCAAAAACATGAGCTTACCGCTGTATTTTACGACCATTTTAATTCGTTCTGTAATTATATTTAATGAATTATATCTTCAAATTTAAAATATAACTCAGTTTCGTAATAAAACAAAGGATATAAAATTTAAATTTAACAGTTTTATTCTATTAACTATACTGATTAGCTAATAAGAGTTATGTTTAATAAATTATTTCAAAATGCTTTCTACAGCCCGTAAAATATAAACATAACAAAGGTGAATCAAAGGTCAGATACACTACACACACAAATGCCGGGAAAATATAATCATTAAAATTCAATTATTAAAAATAATCAATTTAGCTTTTGATAACCTAATACGCAATTAAAAGATGAAATATTGTCAACAAAATTAGTATCAATTCTTTTCCTATATATATTTATACAATGCGTTTTATGGCCAGGATATTAAAGCATTTTCCCTAGACGATCGTCAGAGCTAACATTGCGTCCCCTTTGGCTATAAAGCGAATTGTTAATTGAAGTGGAACCAGATAGACTTTGTTGAAATGGAAAATGAAGAGAGAGAGAGAGAGAGCCATTACCCTTTTCGATTATGAATTGCGATCTGGGGTTTATACGAACGCATTTGCTTGAATAAACGTCACACATTTAGACTGTTTCAGTCTCTGTTGTTAAGGTAATTAAAAATACAGTTCTGTAAAATTAAAACTGTTTTAAATGATATACGGTACATAATTTGTAGCTATCGAAGAAATTAAATTAAAGTTTGGATGGATACAAATAATAAAGTGAAGGAAGTCTCAAATATTCATTGGGGAAATAAATTTTTGGCCCCAATTCGCTGTCATTAGGGAAATTCTAGTTTTAAATAACAAAGAATCATTATGCAGCGGCCTTTAAAATCTCTCACCTCCTTAAATGCGATATTCAAAACATATTTTCTAATTGCTATCATTTGTAAGATTACGAGATGAAGTATCTGTATCAAATGATCTTGAGTTTAAGTCATTTACATATCTTAGAGTAAAAGTCATTTTAGAATTAAAACATATGATTTCAATAGAGATGTTCGTAAGCTATACAGCATGCATATCCATTTGCTGATAAGTCCGTTTTTCGTACGGGTGAATTGAAAAATATAACAATCTTGATCGAAACATGTTCTTTCAAAAATAGGAGCAACTTCAGAATAATATTTTGAACAATCTAAGATAACTGCAAATTAGATTCAAAGTAAAGTATGATTTAGTAAATAAAATAGTAAAGATATAAATTTAAACCCAATGAGAGGAAGAAGCCAGCAGTTTATTAATTAAAGAAATTTTTGAAGCTTTCGTAAATAAAAGGAAATAATTCAAATTCAATCCCAAACTATTTCTCCGTCTTTAGAGTCAATTTTAAAGATGAGTTTTTTTTATATCTTGAAAATAATACAAAAATGTTACAAATTCAAAACATGAAAAAAAATATTAATTGTAAAAATAATTTATTAAAAAAAAAAACTAAACAGAATGAACATAATGACAAGAAAAAAAAACACAATATAATTTGAACGATAAAAGTTAACACTAAGTTAATAAATACTAATAATAATACAGCAATGATTATAAGTTAACAATAATATTTAAATTAAAATAGTTGCTGATAAATTGGAAATAAATTGTCTTTAAAATTGGTAATTATCGGAAAAAAAATTATTAAAAATTGACAAAATCCATTCAAAGAGCTCTACAACCTATCTCACACAGATCATATAACCCAGAGGATATTCCTTTTTTTTATATTACGCTTTTATATATTTCTCTTCACAATTCAATGCAGCACTGGAACGAATGTACAGGTTCATAAACATCTTCTGGAACACCTCCACTCCCACACCATTAAGTTCTGATGTCATCGCCGCTTCAGTCTCCTCTATCGATTCATACCACTGCCTTTTCAACTTCAGTACCATTTTAGGAAATGAAAAATAGTTTAGGGATTCAGATCTGTGGTGAGTACAGGGACTGGTTGATAAACACAACTTGACTTCTCACCAAAATATGTTGCACAGGGATGGACTGGTGAGAGTTTTCATTGTAGTGCAAGAGGCATCAATTTCCACTGTCCACCAAATCAGGTCTCACATGCCAAATTCGTTTCAAGAACTGATCCAAAACATCTTTCTAGAAAGCTCCAAAACTTTGATGGCGAAATTCTGTTGAACAAGATCAACATTTTCATTATTTCGTTTCGAACATGGACGACATGATCTCTCATCGTTTTCGATCGAGTCTCTTCCAGGTTTGTTCCTCGATAACCTCTAAAATACTCTTAAGCAAATCCCATAGCCAAATTCGTCATCATACGCAGATTTAATCATTTCATACGTTTCTGTTGCCGATTTCCCGAATGTAAAACAAATTTTGATGTTCTCTCGCTATTTCATTTTCTGTTGATAATGACGCACACACACGTTTTAAATACATATTAGAACGCTGCCTAGTTAGAAATGAATGGAACTATATGATTCGCATAGCTGAGGATCGTTGCTATGTCATCGCCATCGGTTTCGTAGGAATAGGACCATTTGTGCTGATTGTAAGCCATCTTCACTGAATGTTCTGCTTTTATCTCTACTTATTTTAAACATTTTGATTTATACACATTAATTTTAATTGACTTGGTTGGTGGGAAAATCCCCAACCAGCCATTTTTTATTTAACTTTGGGGTGTTTATTTCCATACAAATCAAACAATTCCATACAGTTTTATGTCAAACGGCTTTTCAAATTATGTTTTGTCTAGAACTATACTTTTAAAATGTTTTCCTTAGTAAAATGGAAAATTCTTCTCCTTGTATTTGTGTGGCACAATGTATCCTATGAGTATTTAATAACAAAAATTCCAAACAACCAGCCCAAGCATATCCTATATTGTTTTATATAATTACATTTTTATAAAGAATGCATAAAGTATTCCATAATTTTTAACAAATGCTATAAGAGACCTTTTTTTTAAAATTCAAATCCTATTAAAGAATTTTTTCAAATCCTATTAGAGAATTTTTTACAAAAAACAATTTTAAAAAAAAACTGTCTTACAGTGTGTCTATTCTTACAATTATAAAAAAGGATTAAAAATATTCTAAAAATAATTGAATAAAGAAAAAAGTCTCAGTAAAGGGACTTACATTTCTTCTGTTTAAATTAAAGCAAATGCTATTAGTTCCCAAGAATTAATTGAATATGAATGTATGCTTTTTTAATAGTGTAAAGGAAATATTTTTTTTTAAAAAATAATAATAATAATAACTTTGTTGAGGAAGAGTAAGCCTGCTATTGCAGTGAAAAAAAGAACAAAATTTTAAATAAAAATTGCAATTTTCTGAAATAATAACAAATAAGTAGTAGTAAGCAATATCAATTTTCAAAAATATGCCCGTGTTTTTTCAACTCTCCAAACTAATACAAGTATATCGCCCTTTTCCAAAAACTGTTTAAATTAGTAACTAAGAAAAGTGCACATAAATATAAATTTTCGTAATACAGCAATCTAAATGTGGCTTTTAAAAGATAACACAGATAAAACTGTATTACTTTTTCTTATTCTATACTTACCTTATCCTTTCTCTTACTTAACTTTAAAAGTTTTCTTGGAAAAAATCTATGTAAAAGATTTTCCCCGAAATAAAATTTCTGAAGCTATGTTTTAAGTCCTTTTTTTGCAAAAAAATCTTATATCCAGCCGTTTTTCTTCGAGACTAAATTTTCGTTCATTTCTTATGGAATCCGCGCGCTATTTGAAACATTCTCAAAATAACACAGCGGATATTTCATAGCATTTTAAGTCAAATTAGGGCTAAGGAATCAATACAAAAAGGTACCATTATATAATAACGGGAAGAGTAAACATTCCATTATACGTTTTGAGTTCTACCGAAGTATAATTTAAATGCACTGTTACCATTTAAATTTTTCAATCTTTTTTTTTTAGTTCTTATTAACGTCGTACTAGAAGCAACACGAGGGCTATTGGCGACGGACTTCGTAATTTTGAACCACGGTCAAGTGACGAGGACGACACCTGAGCTGGCATCCCCTCTCCTAACATCCACACCACGCCAATGGGAGGACTTTGGGCCCCGGCTACACGGCGGGTCTTTGGCGGCCAAGGATCGAACCCGCGACTGAACGAAAACCGCCTGCCGCTAGTCCACGACCTTGACCACTAAGCTATCTCGGCTCATAATTTTTCAATTAAGGTGTCACAAACCAATAAACTTCCAAATGTTTGAATGTTTTTGAAAAACATGCAGGTTAGAATCTCAACTTTTCGGAACATTTTGGTGCCGAAAGCTCAACGATGCTACCATAACTTCTACAGTTATCGAGAAAGTACGAAACCTCGTTTAATTAGTCCTTTTTTTTTTTGTTATTTTTTTCCATTTCATTTTCCTTAAAACGAAACATTTTAACTTGTGTGCTGGAATTCTCAAAAACTATTAATCATGTTAATTTAACATTTCATACGCCGTTTAAAATTAAGTTTCTTTTGACTTGTACATCAACTTTCAAACAAATTAGTAAAAGAACAAAATTATATAAATTTTAATTCGATTTTTTTCTAAAATTTCAGATCTTTCTAAATAATTCTAGAAACTTTTTTCCATTAAATTTTTCAGACGTGTATATAACTTCAAAACTCAGCATTTTTCTACTAATTAACATTACTTTTGTAAATTTTGATCAATGTTGTGCTTCACAATCCTCCGTGTTTGATTTCCTTAATTTTCAAAAAAGTGTCCAATTTACATTTCTTCATAATTTTTAAAGATTTTTATAAAATTACATGAAAATATGACAATTAATGTAAATATATATGGTAAAAGTTTCGAGTTTCTACTTTGCTTAGTCGATCGATTATATTGGTTTAAAAAATATTATGGTACTTTTCCATTTTGCCGACGCAAGCTATTATGTCGCCAAAAATGATACAACAGACGCCAAACGGAATATGAGTGTTGTCGACAATGAAGTCTGGTTGGCGAGATTTGCGCCGGCGAAATGGAAAAGTACCAATATTATTGTTTCGCATATACGGATAATAGTTAGATTTCTGAGAGCCCTAAATATTTTTTAATGTTTTTCACTTGATCTCATTAACATATATGTCCATGGAATGCCAGATTGTTTCTCCATTATAACCAATACATCCTCGTGAGTGCCACCGTAACTTACAAATAAGCTTAAGATATTAACAGATACTGTAACTTCATAGCTCATATGTTTCACTATTTTCTTACTTTTTGTTACTTTATTTTTGGAATGTATATTACTATGCACTCGATTGACGTCACTACTTTCTGCTAAAGCGGATACTGATTCATCGCGAAACTGATACATTAAAAACTATTGACAACGGAACTCGTAATTTTGAATTTGGTCAAGATACCTGGTACAATAGTAGTTGGTGATATTTTTGGTGTAGGGGGAGAGAAAGAAATGAAATCTATAACATATTTCTTTTCGAGTACTTCTGAGAACGTCATTACACTCATATATTGGACTAGAAAATACAGTTCCTTTCATCGTACACGTAATAACTTTAAAAACTGGGCGTGAGCTCGTTTGAAGAAGTGTAATATTTAAGAAAGAATTACACTGCTGGCCAGTAAAATTGCAACACCATGAAGGAAAGCAAATACAAAAAAAAAAGATATTTATTGTAAGTAAACAGTATGACATGAAGACAAAATGATTAAATTTGCAAGCCATTTGGGGATTTACAGAGATGCGAAATTAGTAGAAACAGCTGCTACCCCTGGCAGATAAAACGACCCATATCCGGTAAGACATGGAGTCGAACTGGGTTTGAATGACAGAAACGGGCAACTCCTTCCATGCTGCTTCAAGTCTATGCCACCCTCCATCAAACATATTAACTGGAGAGAGATGGTGGGCCAGTCTCTCAGTAACCCATGACCAGATGTTTTCATTGGGTGACAGATCTGGAGACCACGCAGGCCTAGGCAACAATCGAATACCCTGTGTATCGAGGAAGGTCAAAACACGACGTGCAACATGTGGTCTTGCATTATCTTGTTGGAAGATGGCGTTTTGCAGGCCTCCAAGCTAGAGCGCAATCACTTTTCTCACCACAAGGGGCTCAACTAGCCCTTTGTCTTCAGACAATGTCCTCAACTACTTGAAAGTTTCCTCTGCACGGAAGAAGGTAAATCAAATATTATGGAAAACCTCATCCTTGTCCATGACTCGTATTTTGCCACTTCACTCGGAGGAGTGATTGCATTTTTGGGAGATAGATATGACCTGGCGACCCACTCAAAATTCTCCTGTGGGCACCTATAGGATCTCACCTCTCTCTCCAAGATTTCTTCTACTTACAACTTGTGTGGGGTTGCGAGCACCAGCCCTTCATAAAGTCTTGAGTGCCTGAATTTGAGGAAATTGGATCTCGTGACCTGTCTTGCTCTTTGATATATTTACTCATTATCAATGGGATAAGAAGCGACAAAACAACTAAACTATTATTTCACTCTTCTCATTTCTGTATCCTTCCAAATGACGATTTTGAGATCCAGTTCATTCGATTGTGCATCAGCTCCTATTATTTCTCAAGACCGTCTTGATCAAATCCGGAATCGAACTTTTGGATTCGAAGTTTGTTACCTTAACCACTAGGACGCAGTTATCTATCAGATGTCAAATTATTTAACCTTAAATAAAATTTGCAACTTTCCTCTTTTTTTCTTAATTTTAAATATTTACTTTTTTAATATCCAGCGAAGCGAATTACTTCAAGAGAAACTTGTAAATAGTATCTTAGTATGATAAAAAAAAATTTATAAGATTAAATTTTCTTTCTAAATTAATTTTTCAGTTCATGAACCTTAACTAAAATTATTTCTAAGCATTCATTTTTATACATTCCACACAACTATTGATTGTTGAACTGTTTTATTTTTTACAAAAGAAAACCATATAAATAAATTACTATACAAAATAAAAAAGCAATACATATTTATTTAATTTTTAAACAAACAAAATCTCATTCCCATTTCTCTTCTAAACACCTTTTTCTTTTCACCATAACTGAAAATTGCCATTAAGTTACTTTTAATACATCAGGGTTTTTTTTTCAAAAAGTAGCTGTTGTTCAAAACAAAAACTGGATTAATTCTGTACATAATTATCTTATGATCTACAAAAAAAAGTAACGAAAATTATATTTTATACATCCGTTTATACCATACAGCCCAGTCGATCGCTAATTTAAAAATTCCAGACTTTACTTAACTTGTTCCCTCTCCCTTTAAAATATCTTGATCTATTTAGAGATAATAAAGAAAGCAAAAAAAAAGTATATATTGGACTCGGCATCATGAAACTTTTATTGAATCTTTCGTGTATTTACTCCAAAAAGTTTGTTGTTGACTATGAAAGTAAATTCGACCAAGGAGTACTAGCTCCAAGTAGTAAACTTCTCTTGCTGTGTACGGATGCAATTTGGTAAAAGGGTCTCTGATATATATGCTTTTCCCAGGCCTTCCTTTTCCCAACTTTCAACGCTGCAGAATAATTTGTTAGACTAAAAGTACAGCCCAGCAAGTCTGTGAAATTATTCGCCAAATTTATGAGATAAAAGCCGTTCTGGAAAGGAGTTTTTATATCGATAGCAACAAAGATAAAGAAGAAGGCTGAAGAAAGTATCGATATATATTTTTTTTCTAAAGCTTCTGTTATGGGAAATTTCATTTCTGAACTGTCAAACATTTCATGGTTTCAAAATTCTATTATAATCGTCATATATATCTAGTTGATAGGATCTGGCGTTTCGCCACTTCGATTCTGGCGAAGGCATTAAGATGAAATGACAAAAGTTGTGGAACGTTTGAAAGTGAAATTTTATTCAAAGGAATTGGTGCTTTCAGCCATATTCCAAAAAAAAATGATTTTTAACAGGGTTTGATATATTTCTCTGTTTAATGATAGCTGGTGTTATTTAAAAGAGTTCTCATGAAAAAGGAAAAAAATTATTACTTTTTCTTATCATTTATAAAAAATATGCGTTTCTCTTGTCAAACTCCAAATTCATAACAAATGTATTTACTCCCCGACTATTATGCTGAAACGAAACAAACAATTTTGAAACGAATTCACAACTGAATTTTAACAATTTAAAGTTATATGCATAATTGTTAAGTACAAATTATGAAGTTTGTGGGCGACGATTGTTACATCAGGTTGAATCATTTATCCAATTAGTGTTAATTAACCTTATTTTTAAATTCTGACTATTAGCTCACACTCTCCTTATATAAATCTTGTTCAAATTTTCAATCGTTAATGAAATACTTTTTATTCATCCACTCAAGTTCAAATACACTTTTTTTAAACTTGTAGTGGATGACAGTTGATGTTAATAATTTTTTTTTTCAAATATTAATGCATTTAATTAAATTCAATTGGTGAAAATGCAGTTTAGCCCAACCATGATTTAAAAATTGACAAACTTGCTGATTTTTTTTTTTTTTTTTTTTTTTTTTGGCTGGCGGACCAGGGCAGCCACATATGACAAAATACCGCGAATAACTTAATAAAAAGAGACTAAAATAAAAAAAATTCTCTGTCGACCTAAGTAGGAATTGACTTAAATTTTTTTTATATATATATTACTTGTTTATGTAGCTCTTCCCAAAATAAACCAGTGTTTCTCAAAAAAATTATTTTATTTCGATTTATGTATTCGTTTATTTTTCTTGTAACCTATATTAAAAATAACCATGTTTTTTGTTCATGACTAGCATTTGATTTTTAACTAGAACATGATCTTTGGCATAAATATAAAATTCAACAACGAATGCTGTTCAAAATCAAACCATCTGCATTTTAGAAGGGTATATAAATAAAATACTAAATAAAATTATACAACTAAAAAGAGAGAAAATTTATGCGAGAGTGGATGGGTGGGTGTATAAAACTAACTAATGATAATAATAAAAAGAATTACTTAATAAACATCCATATATGACCTAGTAATAAATTACAAGTCTACAGCAAAAAACCCTTAAGCAAAATATAAAAGATAAAATTTAAAAAAAACTGGCAATTCTATAAATACTAACATTACCATTGCAAAAACATAAATTTACTGAAACACGTAAAACAGAAATTGAGAGAAACAAGACAACACAATTAAAAACAGGAGATAAAACTAATTGTTAAAAAGACTATGAAAGTGAAAAATGAAAATAAAGAAATTTAAATTGCTGTTTCTGGTTTTGGACAGTAATGCAGGGATATATTAGTATTACGGATCCAACAATCCCACTCAGCATAATTACTCCATGCCGCAGACCCGTGTGGTGACCGAGAATAACAGAATAGTCCCACTGTAGCTCATGCATGTCGTAAGAGGCAACTAAAATGAGTACCCAGCGTCTGGGGGTATAGCCGGGCACCCTGCCCCTGAGGATTATGTCAGGGGACCTCAGGGACTTGCCTTCCTTGGTTAGTATGGGCATCATGACCCCGAGGCACACTAGTGATCTTTTTCTTTCCCATGGGGTTTACTGTCTTTGGTAAACACGGGTGACGCACTCCCGGGATACCTTAGCGATCCTTCTCTATTTTCTACCCTCCTACTTGTCAACCACTTTTTATCTTTTTTCAACTTCACGTCTAGACCACAGTTTAATCTTGTTTGGCGCAGCATAGCCATATATGGCTCTTGTGCCAATAAACTTTACATTCATTCACTCACTTACTTCATGCCGCAAATAGGAAAAAAACAATCTCAAGCCAAAGTCCATATTCTAAAATAATTCTAATATTCCATTCTCTAACTCTATATACTAAACTGAAATGTGTATTTGAAAAATAAATTCGATAATTTGCCTTAACTCAAATCGTGAAAAACTTCTTATAATTGTTATTTTTAGTAAAGAATTTGATATTAAATTATTATTTCGTATAACATAATTAAAGAAAATATTTCTAAAAAGAGAATTAATTCATTGACATAAAATTCAAAACTACCTCTCTTATCGAAAATATTATTAACATTTTCTATTATCCATAATTTTAAATTCTATGTCCAAATATTCGGTTCCATATTTATTATTATAAGTCTGAATTAATTTAAGTATGGAGGATAAAATGTTTAATTAGGTTCCTTTTCAGAATATTTATTATAATACAAAACAAATAAATCATCAATATAAATATAAATAGTAAAATTATTTTTATCTATAAAGCTTCGTTCAAAAAAGTGTAAATAAATATTAACCAAATTAGTAAGTCATCCATGTAGAATGAATATCCTTAGTTTGTTCAAATCATTCATCTTTGTAATTAATAAAGTTTTCTGTATGTAGAATTTTAACTAACGAATAAAATTTTTCAAAATAAATAAAATTATTAATATATAATTCTTATAAATGATTCATAGCACCTTTATTTGATCATATATGTAGACGGTGGGTGATGAGATTGTACATCCCGAATCTACACTGACTTGCTCTTACACAAAGGGCTAGGTTGTCTAGGGGGTAATTCCATTACCGGATTCTATAATGATCTCGTAAGAATTCAATGATGAGGTTGATGTTCTACTTCGTTTAATAGAAGAGATGATGAAGAGTGAAAATATTTAGAACAGGAGTTGACGAATTGACCAGTTCATCTGAGCAAAATGGATAGCTGCCTCATTGTATCGCATATCGGCAATGGGCATTGGAACGCGGCATGCGTTCGGAGCTTACTTCCGACTCAGGTAATGCGAAGGACATGAGAAGCGGAAAGTGGAGGAAAGAGAGCGAGAACGAAATGTCACTCAGTTTTATTCAGGAATAGGTGGCGCTGCATGAGCTATCACATGACACTGATTCGTGGTGCCATCTAACGAGTAACTGAGGAGCTTGGTTTTACAGTACATTGGAAAATACAATTAATGCTTTGATAATTAGCTTGAAAATCCTACTATATGTCTATAAAATTAAAGAGGTGTCAAGGTCTATGTATAACAAATATATCTATGTCTTTTATATTATTAATTATATTTTTATTTACGGCAATCTTCTGAAAGTTATTGATAGTGTCTTGGAACTTCTTTTGTAATATCTTACGTGCTTTTTTGTAGTAAGTATTAGAGATTGTCCTAAGTTGAAACTGGTCTTAACGAAATTTTTGAATTATAAATATCTGTGGATATTTAATTTTATTAATTTGTAATCTTATTATTTTATAAAGAGCTGTAGCTGTATTTTTCACTTCTTGGTCACTAAAATTAGTTCCTAAATCATCATTGTTTACTGGTGTATGTGTATATATATATATATATATATATATATATATAACACATCGATCAATAACTCCCGAGACTAACCCAGAGATGGCGCTCGTAGTAAACCAGTAACCAGGTCTTTCTAGAGTACTAACTTTTACTTGAAACGTGTCAAAATTTTAAGTCGATCGGACCAGGAAAAAGGTTTTTTGAAGTGAAGTGAAAAAGGTTTTTTCCAAGTGGGTGCCACGATTGCTTTCGATGGGAAAAAAACAGCAACGAGTCGATGATTCAGAAAGCTGTTTATCACTATTTACTCGCAACAAAAAAGATTTCTTGCGAAAAAAAAAAAAAAA